>JAEQBA010001153.1:476173-495231 GCA_019434445.1 Phalangium opilio
TCAAATAAATTGTCAAGAAAAGAGCATGGCCTATAAATAGATTTTTGGTATAAACCCCGCAAATAAGGGACAATACTTGTATAAATAAAAAACAGGGTGCGTAAAGCGTTTCTAGAGATTCTCAATTGTGAAATATCCTTTGATATCTTCATGTCTGCTAAATAATATGGTTCCGAATTTCCTTAATAGGTCATAAAAACCATTGTACACTTTTCAAAAAAAATGCTAACCTATGAAAAGATAGTTTCTCACGGTCATGAATCACACTGTGAATGTGTAGGAGAGACGTCAGCCTACACAATTAAAAAAAGCAATGAATCACAAAATAGATTCCAATGAAAACATGAAATAGCACTGGTCAACCACCTCCTAAAGCCCTTGCCTGAACGTGTTTACGGAATAGGTAATAAAATATTTCATCAACCAGCTAGCAACTAGACACTTACATATAACATATTTAATTCCTTAAGAGGCCAAATTTCGAAACTTTTAAAGAAGAGACAATGCCAATCGAAATCGTATTCGTTATGAAAAGGTTTATCAACGGAATGAAATTCTCAAAACAAGTCCAAACATTATGCGTCTTTCGCAGGATTAGAACAAAAGACCTTTCTCCACCGATGTGTATAACAAAAGGCGTAGTATGTACTACCGAAATGCGATTGATTGGGTTAATTTGTGATTAATGATAATTTTCGCTACTTGCTAGTGTAGTGATAGAACTGTAATACCTTTGAAAAAGGACACAATTGACTGTGAAAGGCTTGTAAATAAAGGAAGCTAAACCCAATGCCATATGGTCTGATTTGGGGTAAAGAATTCTAGTGCTTTGTGAGAATGACTGAAACAAACAAGGATTTGAGCCTGATTTTTCTGCAAAATCAATCTTAATCTCGTCAAAGTTCTGTATAGACTGAAAGATCTGACAAGAAATAATATTAATGTTTTACCCTACCCAACTTGTTAACAATGTTGAACCCACAATTATTTAAGATCGGCTTAAGAGACTTCATCGAGGGGGAAAATCACAATATATTGTATGGTTTGCGATAAAAAGGTTAAAAAATGTACTGTTTTTTAACAAATGTTTTGATTAATCCTAGATTGATACAGCGTTTACTTGTAAGCACTGAAAGTTTTTGATTTAGCTGCCAGATTGAAGGTAAAATGGGGTATTTAGGATAGCTTTGTTACATTATTTGCTATGTTAAAGATGATAAAAGAGCGTTATTTCGGGCATCTTTAAAAAAAGAACGAAATTAGTCTCCTATAGTTCTGGAAAAATACTCATATATTTTCATGGTTTCGGTTAACGCACCAAAAGGCCTTTTAAACTTGTCAGGATAATGACTGCGGGGCAAACCCCTCGAATTAAATGTTTCGTGGTAGGAAGAGTCACCAACTAACAAAACAATAAATCAAAAAATAAATTCCATTCAAAACAATGCAAATGGTTCGACCATGCCCCTAAAAGCCATCACGTCTGAACGAGGTTACGTATAAATAAAAAACTGATGGGCATAAATCCTTTTGTTATGGATCGAGTTCGACCTCTTCCCCCTCCCCCCTTTTAATGTCATAAAACCAGGTAGGTGGTCCAATTAAAAAAAGGACAATAAATTCCAATGTATCTAAAAAAAGCTATGAGCATCAGACAACATTGAGGGAAGCACCACCCTAAAGTCTGAACATCTCAAGAATGAGCGACCCTAACCACTAATACTAGTGTTATCATATTAAATTTAATCAAAGCAGTCGTCAAATTTTGTAACTATTGGTGTAAAAACCCGTATTTTTCATGATATTCAAATTTACTAGTAAGGAACAATTTTAATGACGTAACTGAATGTTTAAACTTAACCATTTCGTAAGATTTCTCTCTTTTGTTAGTCCGTTTGTACGTTTCGGTTTGTACTATTCCCCCGTTTGTATATACTCTCGTATTGTATCTAGACTCTTGTGCCATGGAGGGGGGTCGTACCCAAGCCCTGCAGGCTTCACTACCCTATCCCTCGAGCCTTATTAAATAAATAAATAAATTGCAACGATAAGAGTAAAGTTAGTTTTGAGGTATAGAAAATTAAATTCCTTAAGTCTGCAACACCATCGCGTTATGTATTGAAATTAATGATTCTGAAATTAATGAAAATATATTTTCATCGAATCATTTTGATAAATATATTGCGAAAATCATCGCTACATTTTTAGTCATGTGAACTCTTTTTCAAATGACTCGTTTCGTCATTTTAAGGCAACTAAAGAAACAAAGTGAGTTGGATTAACTGAAGTCAGTACTTTTTCAAACTTTGTATGCAATTCTTTGGGGAATTTAGGAAACCCAAATAAGCATTTTTATAGAAAAATGTTGCGTATAATTTTTCCTTCTATTTGCTAGAAATCCACGATTCATGCACTGACATTAGCTAAATGACACTCTGTGTTGTACTTTGAACTTTTCGCTGGTGCTATAATCTGTTTTAGTAAATAGGATGTATGTTTTTTCTAAAGGTGTTAGTTAAAATCTGTGTTTTTCCCTAGAACAGTGTAAATAGCAGTGATATTCTAGTGTGAAACTATGTAGATAATTCGACATTGTAAACATATACTTTGGGTATTTTAATACTCGTGCTCGAATGGATGGACGTTTCCTAAGAAATACTTTGTTTAATTAGCTTAGTCTCTGTATAGTAAAACATCGCTATACTATTTACTGCGAAGAGGGGGGGGGGGTTAAGAGGTATTAAATTTTATTTAAATAGAAAAAAATTGGTGAAATTTTGCTAAATCAAGTGTTTTTGGTGAAACATAGAGTAATTTCGATAAATTTAGCTAAAATTTATCGAAACGTTTTAATTAATTTGAAATGTTTTTCAAATGACTCGTTCCGTGTCTGTCAATTGTCACGTGCATGACTGATTTCGTGTCGGTGGTTTATTCATTTCCCCATGTATTCCTATGGGTTTTTAAAAATTTAAATGCTCAATTTCGTTGCGAAAAAATGTAACGTGGTTGATCAAAAACGTTTCGATTGTTTTTTACTTTTAACACGAAATGCGTTGTGAATGATGCTTCTTTCAATACCGTTTTTACGTTTTCCACAAATTTTTGATTTACGCTGCCGATAATTTTGATAAATATAGTACGTTTAGGTCAATGCTTCGGTCTAATGATATATTGCCTTTCTGTTGACGCAACGGAAACATCTTAAACTTGTTGAGACTTGTCCTAATAATGCCCTCGGGGCAAACACCTGTAATCAATTAAATGCTTGAAACCCCATCGTAGGATGAATCACCAGCCCCCATTAATAAAGCAATAGATCACTCTAAATATAAATTCCATTGATTCAATACAAATGGTTCGACCCCCCCCCAAAGCCATTAAGACACGCCTGGACATGTTACGTATAACTAAAAAACAGATGGAATGTCTTAACACGTTGGTAGTGAGTCATAAATCACTCTAAATATAAATTACATTGATAGCAATGCAAGGAATCAAGTGACATTGCCATGCCCCCCCCCAAAGACCTTTAGACACGTCTGAACGTGCTTGCGTATAAATAAAAGCAGATTGGGATAAATTCTTTTGTTATGAACCATGTTCGACCTCCTCCTCCCCCTTAATGTCATGTAACCTACACCTGCTGGGTTGCCAAAGGGGATTTTGTAAACTATAGAGAGTCATTTCAGTTCCGAACTCTGGTGAGAAAGGTTGTTGACAAGGTTAGTAAGAAATCATGTGTTACGGTATATGTAATTCTTTTTTGATTAAAATGTCGCTTAAAATGTGTGCTAATTAGAAAATATATGAAGCAGTCTAGCTATATTCGTGTATACTTTAGTTAGGATCAGCATTTTATGATGTTTTATAGTAATTTTTGTTCATTTTAACTGATTACCAGCTACCAAGTTGTGTAAAAACTGCCGTAATTCCCCTTTTATGATATAAAAATGTGCTATTGTTTTAACCCTGTAACTCAATAACCAATACACAAAAGGAGTACACCTAGAACCGCGTCGTATTCGAACCTTCTTCAATAAACTATGTAAACCCTATCTCAATTAAAACTAGTTCTTTAGTATAACATAAGCATAAATGGAGAGACCTCAAAATCATACAAAGAATAACAACAAGGGAAGGGTAGGTGTAGAAAGGGCCTACTGAACCTATATAAATCACACCATAAATGTATACAATATCATAAAGATATACCAAATAATAACAATACAAAACATGAGTACCTAGAACCGCATCATAGTTTAGTTTTCAATAAAATACGTAAACCCTAACTCAATTAAAACTAGTTCTTTAGTATAACATAAGCATACATGGAGAGACCTCAAAATCATACAAAGAACAACATTACGGGAAGGGTGTGTGTAGAAAGGGTTTACTTGAACCTATAGAATTACCAACACATTATACCCTAAATGTACGCAATATCCTAAAAATACACCTAATAATAACAATACAAAGCATACATCCTTACTGTAGAACTTAGTCTTTGCTTAATTTTCAATAACTACGTAAACCTAATCTAGTTCTTTAGTATGGCATAAGCATACATGGAGAGACCTTAAAATCATTCAAAAAAAACAACATTACGGGACGGGTGCGTGTAGAAAGGGTCTACTGAACCTATAGAATTACCATTAAATCATCCACTAAATGTATACAAGATCCTAAACATACACCAAATAATAACACTATGGACACTGAATGTCGTCACCAAGTCACATGACGTCGTACCAATACACTAAAAACAAATTCAAATTTCCCGCCAACAATATCACGTGATACGTGCCGTCCCCCCCCCCCAACCATATTTTCCCCCTTCAGGCACGGTACCATCTAGAGGAACGAGATAGATAGAAAAGGGGGGGGGCAACAAATGGTGCTACGTAAAGGCCGCCTGTATACCGAATTAATTCGGTATACAGGCGGCTATACTCTCTGGCGTGGTAGCCGGGAATCCAACATCTTCGAGAAGCTGTCGTAGCCAAATGACTTCTTGGGCGGCATGAGCTGCTGCGACGTATTCGGCTTCTGTCGATGAGAGCGCGACAGTCGATTGTTTCCGACTTGACCATGCGATGGTTCCCTGTCCG
This sequence comes from Phalangium opilio, assembly GCA_019434445.1. Lineage (NCBI taxonomy): Eukaryota > Metazoa > Arthropoda > Arachnida > Opiliones > Phalangiidae > Phalangium > Phalangium opilio. The sequence continues at coordinate 481,285 of JAEQBA010001153.1, forward strand.
AATTGGAATAGGTATCCGCTCGTTGATTTCCGGTCTTGATGATCACCGGCCCAATCTGCATCGACATAGCCGACAAGTTCTGGTGTTTCCTTCAAAGCTGGGAAATGAAGTCGGACATCTTTTGTTCCCTTGAGATAACGCATTACTCGTCTGACGGCCGTCCAATCTCTTTCTCTCGGCTTTGAGATTCTTCGGCATAGGTAGCTGATGCTAACTGCAATGTCTGGTCGTGAAACGGTGGCGATGTGTAGAAGTATTCCAATTGCTTCTCGATACCGGTTGTTGTTAGGTAGGATATCTTCGTCTCCAGACAATTTTGGATATGAGGGATCCATAGGAGTTTTGGATATCTTCGCATCTTGCATGCCGAAGTCTTCGAGCGTGAACGCTATTTTAGTTCCTTGATGGATTGTAAAACTTCCGTCAATTCCTCGCTCAATCTGGATACCGAGGTAATACGAGGCGTTTCCTAGGTCCTTTAGCTCGAAGTGCTTATTTAGTTTCTCGTACAGATTGTTGATGGTGGCTTCATTCTCGTTCAACACCAACAGATCATCTACGTATAGGAGGATATACGTCCAGGGACCGTCTTGTTCCAATTTCGAGTAAAGTCCTGGATCGGCTTTGCTACGATTGAATCCTTCATCAAGTAGAATTTGATTGGCTTTGGCGTTCCAGGCCCTTGCAGATTGCTTCAATCCGTATAGGCTGCGCTTTAGTTTGCAGACCTTCTCTTCATTTCCAGGTTGGATGAAACCCGGAGGCTGTTCCATATACAGGTCCTGGACTATGTCTCCATGCAGGAATGCGGTTTTGACGTCATAGTGTTTGACCGGTAAGTTCTTGGCTTCGGCGATACTGAGTAGAAGTCGTACGGTCTCGTACTTCACGACAGGTGCAAACGTTTCGTCAAAATCTTCGCCAAACTTCTGAGAATAGCCTTTGGCGACTAATCGGGCTTTATATTTGCTGAGTGCTCCATTTTGATCATGTTTGGCTTTGAAAACCCAACGACAACCAATGGCCTTTCGATTTGGTGGTAGGTCTGTTAACTCCCAGGTGCCTTTTTCATGCAAAGATGATATTTCTTCTTTAGCAGCATCTGTCCAGTTCTTCCTTTCTCTCGGATTTAAGTCGGCGAGTTCCTCCCATGAGCTTGGTTCGCGAGGATATTGAACCGTTGCCTTGTACGTCAATCTCTTTGGTGGAAGGAATGCCCTTATTATCCCTTTCCGATCGTCTTGGAAGAATAGGAACTGATGGTATTTCTTCAGATTCTTGTTCTCCATCAGATGATGATTCTGATTGTTCCTTTTTCGGATGTGACGTGATCAAGGAGTCAGCTGAATTAGTCTCCTTTTCCCCTTCTGGCTCTGATATGATGCTTTCTTCAAAGGTGTTGGCTCCTGTTCCTTCGTCGAAAGTGACAGAACGGCTGAAGTGAACTTTGGCAGTCTCAGGATTGAGAATACGATAGCCTTTCGTTGCTAAGCCATATCCGACCAGGACTCCTTTAAAGCTTTGTCTCCGAATTTTACTCGTTTCTCCTTGGGAATGTACGAATAGGCTTTGCTTCCGAATACACGGATGTGTCCAATACGTGGCTTTGAACCACTCCAAAGCTCATAAGGTGTTACGTCAATGGCTCTTGTTGGCAGACGATTTTGAAGATAGGCGGCAGTCGTGACAGCTTCACCCCAGTAACGGTTCTCGAGCTGTGCGTCTAACAGCATGCATTTGGCCATTTCCGTCAAAGATCGATTCTTGCGTTCCGCAACTCCATTCTGTTGTGGATTATACGGTACGGTCAACTGGTGTTCGATGCCAAGTTCCTTGAGATAATCTTCCATTTCATGGCTGATATATTCTCCACCATTGTCTGATCGAAGAGCTTTCGGGTATCTTCCGAATTTGGTCCTTACGGATGCAATGAAATCCTTGAATGCAGTTAGAACGGAGTTCTTGGTCTTCATCAGATAGAGCTGTGTAAATCTTGAGTAGTCATCGATGAATGTTAGTATGTATCGATTACCGCTAGGTGTCACTGTCGGCATTGGCCCGCATACATCCGTATGGATTAGTTCCATAGGCTCCTTGGTCTTCGATGTAGATGTTGGGAATGGTTTAGCTGTCATCTTTCCCTTTAGGCAACATTCGCAAATAAGCTTCCGTTGACATTCGGATAGCTTGATACCATCGGCAAGATTCTTCGATGAAAGAGACTTCACGGCATCTATGTCCCGATGCCCTAGCCGTCTATGCCAGAGGTGAATGCAATCGGCTGTATGCGAGTTGCTGGCAACTTTTGCTATTTGCTTGGTTTGAAGTCGATAAAGAAATCCATCCATCTTGGCGAAAGCTGCAACGTTTTGACCTTCCATGATTCTGCAATCGTCGCCTTCGAAGATAACAGTGTGTCCTGTCTGCGTCAAACGGTGTACAGAAAGTAAGCTGCCTCCTAGTTTTGGAACATAAAGGATGTTCTTCACGGCTATATTATGTACTTCTCCGTTTGGAGCGAGGCAGTCAATCATGCCATCGCCAATCCCTTCTGCCATTATGATTGAGTCGTCGGCGAGATGAATCTTCTCTGATTTCGGCGTTATGAATTTGAAATTCTTCCGATCGCTGGACATGTGACTGGTAGCCCCTGAATCCACATACCATGAGTTCGCTTGTGAGCCATTCGAAGCCTTGAAGGCTGTATACTCCCCGCTCGTTCTCTTTTCTACCGCTGCTTTACTTCGCTCACTTCGGGATGCAGCATGTTCTCGATTCAGCTTATCTTTGTAGCTTCGGCAGTCCTTCATATAGTGCCCTGGCTTGTTACAATGATAACACACTCCTCTGCTTGGACGACGCCGTTGATTATTGAATCTTCGACCTTTGCTTTGACTTGAAGTCTGCAACGCTGTGTCATTCCTAGAGGAAGCTGCTCTAGTCTCTTGACGTCGATTGAATTCGTCCAGTAATTTCGCTTTCACTAAGTCTAGTGTCAGATCTGCTTCCGGTCACGAGGGCTGTGACCAAGACATTGTAAGATTCCGGTAGACTGCAGAGTAGCATGGCAGCGACGTGTGTATCAGGCAACGTTTCTCCGATTCCTCGTAATTTCTCGACGATCTCCAACATGGACCCTATGTGGTCTTGCATACTTTGGTCATCGTCCTTGAAGCGCATTTGATGCATCTTCCGTAGCAGGAATAATTTGCTTGTGATGTTCGCTTGCTCATGTAACTTCTGGAGTGTCTCCCACATGGAATGGGCAGTCTTCTCGTGAACGATATGAATTAATTGATCGTCTTCCACAGACAGTGCTATAGCAGCTTGGGCTTGCTTGTCTCTCTTATCCCAGTCAGCAGGAGGTTCCGACGTAGGTTTTGCTTTCTCGACGACTTCCCATAGATTGTCTCTGGTCAGTACCATCTTCATTTTGAATTTCCATAGTTGATAGTTAGTATTGTTCAACTTCGTGACGAGAGATTTCAAGTCGCTTGAAGCCATCTTGAATACGTGTTGACCGAAGACTAAGTCTTATACTACTATACAAACTGGTACCCGACTGTCCTTAACATAAGTATTTACACGTGGCTGAGCCCATAACCTGATTAATCAAAACTGTCTTTGTACACAAAGACGCGAAAAAGTAAGAGATAAGTGTAGAAAATTAATTGTTTGAAGTAACAGATATTCAAATTTTCATTTTTGAAGACGTGATTATAAAACATCAATTATTTTAAAAAATTTCTTATCTTAGTTTTTTTCACCAAAATTCCTTAAGTAATATATTTTATCCTTAAACATGTGCATCATTTTAAAAATAGAAAACGTATGCATTTTATTTTCTTTTTAAAATTTAGAGATAGTTTGAGTATTCGGGCCTATATGGAGAACAAAATGGACAGAAAATCGTTCATAGCAGACATAATAAAATAAGCATGAAAACTTAACAAAACGTGTTCGTTAATTTTAAAGTTTTCGAGTTTTCAAACATTGACGTGTTGTAACTCTCTCAAAAGATCACGATCAAGCTACATATCCTTTTGACTCTAATAACTACATCACAGTCTAAGGGCGAATGTAATTTTCGGTTCGCAATATTTTCAATTTTAAAATATAAAAATAAATTCTTCTAGCTCTATTTTTCAGATATCCGAGTATTGGAACTTCCTCGAAGCAAATGTTTCTAGAAAATAAACAGTAGTATCAAGGTAGTTTCTCTGAAATTTTTGTGAAAAAACTAAGATAAGAAATTTTTTCAAATAATTGATGTTTTATAATCACGTCTTCAAAAATGAAAATTTGAATATCTGTTACTTCAAACAATTAATTTCAATGTCTACACTTATCTCTTACTTTTTCGCGTCTTTGTGTACAAAGACAGTTTTGATTAATATCTGTCACTTCAGTCTTAATATGAATTAAAAATGTTTAGAAACTAGTATTTTATACTTATACTGAAAAGCAGGCGCTCCATTTAAGTCTTGTGGTGTTGCTCGTTTATTAGTTACCGCGTTTGAACTAACAAGGTGCAACGGAAAAAAAAGATCGATTCCGTTGACAAGGCGTTTCAAAATATATCAAATACGTTAACTTTAAATTAGAAGGCATAGCGATCGGTTAATCAAAAACTCTTTGACTTTTATTAACATAAAGAAATTATAAACATAACTAAAGAGAGACTGAATAATGATGACTACATTTCACCCGGGTGTGAATGCGAATGTCTCTGTTACAAGATAAAATTTCTCTTTTATACAATCCATTAGGATGCTAACTCCTATCCGCAAAAGGGGGAAGGGTGGCAACCGGAAATATCTCGGATGTTTGGGGTTGATGTAGTTACAAGACGGCAGTGGACTGAGCATAAACCGGCGGTTTTAACATGTGAGGCTTCCGTCCACTGTCGTCTGCAATGGGTCGTCTGCAACGGTAGGCCTAAACCGTTGCATCCTACCCCTCAAAGAAAAATTTTATACATTGTTATAAAATTAAGGGCGTGTAAGCTAGTCGTCATTTGGCGCCTTCTTGTGTTGATGATGGATGCTGCCGTGGAAATGGTGGTGTGTTGTCCGATGGTGGTGTGGTTGTCCAATGGCGTTATGGTTGTCCGAGGGCGTTGTGGTTGTCCGAGGGCGTTAGATATGCTCGAAAGTTCGCTGGTCTTCGGAGATGGCTTGCTTCTTGATGAAGGTTCTGTAGGGGATGTCAGTACGTGGGTATGTGGATTTGGATTTCCATTCCGGGATCTTCTTGATCAGAGGCGGTGTTGTCCTGTCCTGGATCGTCAGATCGGTGGTGGTGAATTCCATGTGGGGTCTTTGGTTCAGTTGTTACACGTTCTAGCCGGGGATTGTCAGATCCACAGGCGCGCGATTTTTGGCGGTGGCGAACATATCTTTACGACGCGCAGTACTATTACGCCGGAAGTCAATACTTGTGGCCTCTCTTGTTATAAGACGTTGTCTGGGTAGTGGAATACTCCGTTTATTACACGAGACTTGGTTATTAACAAGTTATGGAGGGGCACATTCATTAAGTTCGACATGTTGTGTCGGCGCGTGTTAGAAAAAGGTCGTTTTCCGCGGTTAAGGTTGTAGAAATTTTCATGTTTCAAGACGAGGGAAAAGTTCGATGATAATTAAGTGAATTCCGAATATTAAATCTGAAGACTATCATAATTAACGGCGACATTGACTTGTTTAAGCGAGAAGCATTCCGTCTCGGACAAGGTACGGCGAGATGCGGGCCATCTCGAAAACCGGATCGGGTCCGACCACCCCGTCGAAAAAGACGAGACGGCGGCGAGGCACGGCAGAAAAGGCGGCACGGCAAGGCAGAAAGCGCAGCATGAACGAAGCAATACCCGAGGGTTCAGAATCGCGTGGGCACGGGCACCATTTGTAACACGAAACGAAGTTATGTTCCGCGTACAAGGGCTTATCAAATCCGTAACTAAAGTCAAAAGGCATAACGGTCGGTTAATCAAAAACTCTTTGACTTTTATTAACATAAAGAAATTATAAACATAACTAAAGAGAGACTGAATAATGATGACTACATTTCACCCGGGTGTGAATGCGAATGTCTCTGTTACAAGATAAAATTTCTCTTTTATACAATCCATTAGGATGCTAACTCCTATCCGCAAAAGGGGGAAGGGTGGCAACCGGAAATATCTCGGATGTTTGGGGTTGATGTAGTTACAAGACGGCAGTGGACTGAGCATAAACCGGCGGTTTAAATTTTAAAGCGTCCGTCCACTGTCGTCTGCAACGGGTCGTCTGCAACGGTAGGCCTAAACCGTTGCAAGACGACAGTGGACGGAAGCCTCACATGTTAAAACCGCCGGTTTATGCTCAGTCCACTGCCGTCTTGTAACTACATCAACCCCAAACATCCGAGATATTTCCGGTTGCCACCCTTCCCCCTTTTGCGGATAGGAGTTAGCATCCTAATGGATTTTATAAAAGAGAAATTTTATCTTGTAACAGAGACATTCGCATTCACACCCGGGTGAAATGTAGTCATCATTATTCAGTCTCTCTTTAGTTATGTTTATAATTTATTTATGTTAATAAAAGTCAAAGAGTTTTTGATTAACCGATCGCTATGTCTCCTAATTAAAGTTAACGTATTTTCAATACCCTTGTCAACGGGAGAAATTTTTTCCGTTGCAAATGGTGCCCGTGACCACGCGATTCCGAACCCTCGGTTCTTGCTTCGTTCCTTTCGCCGTCGTCGGGCCCTGGCTTCGTTCCCCTCCGCGTTCGACCGGATTTCGCGAACCCTCTCTCGCGTTGGACGCTAAGCCTCGGGCCTCGGCCTTCTTTTCTACCCTCGCGTACGTGTTGCCGCGTTTTCTACCCTGCCGTGCCGTCTCTTCTGCCGTGCCTCGCCGCCGTCTCGTCTCTTTTTCACGGGGTGGTCGGCCTTCGTCCGAATTTTCGATTCTACCCGCGGTTACAATCCCGCCGTAAATTATCCGAAACGGACTTCGACGATTCGCGTACTCATGGGCTCGCTAAGCCTAATTACCTCGTGGGATGTGTTCGTTAGCATTCAGATTTGAATATAAAGAATCAAATTGAACTTTATTAAATTTCAACATTAATAGTCGGATTTAACCTTATTGATTATTAGCAAACTTTTCCCTCGACATAAATCAAGATTTTGAACGCGGAAATAGCGCATCTTTCGCGGACCACCGATGTCGAACTTAATGAAAGTGCCCCACCATGGCTTGTTACGTACCAACGTCTCGCGTAATTTTCGGTTCATCCCATTACCCAGACGACACGTATTTTAACAAGATGGCCCACAACATTAACTTCCGGCATAATAGTACTACGTGTAGTTAAACTTTATTTCCTCCCACACCACATCGCACGCCTGCGGATTCCACAATCACCGGCAAAGACGTGCGACATAACCCAGAGACCCCAAAAGGAATTCACCACCGCCGACCTGAAGATCCAATAAAGGAATTCACCACCACCGATCAGACGATCCCGGAATGGACATTACCACCGCTGATCTGACGACCCTGGATAGGAATTCACCATCGCTGATCCGACAGATCCCGGATGGGAAATCACCTCTGCAGCTCAGACGAACCAGGAATGGAACTCACCGCCGCTGATCCGATGGATCCCGGAACGGACATCTACATAATCAAGTACCCCACCCAACACCAATCAGAGACCCCACATGGACATCACCATCGCTGATCCGACAGATCCCGGATAGGAAAGCACCTCCGCAGATCTGACGATCCAGGAATGGATATCTCCGTCCAAATTACTGACACCTACTACAGACCCTTGCCACATCCCAAGACCGACGCACACCACGACACTCCTACGCCACCGAGCAACACATCACCATCTCCAAGGCGGCACCCAACATCAACACACGAAGACGCAACCTGCGGACTACCTTAAAATCCTTTCTTTTTCATTTAATTTTATAACATGTATAAAATTTTTCTTTGGGGGGTAGAATGCAACGGTTTAGGCCTACCGTTGCAGACGACCCGTTGCAGACGACAGTGGACGGACGCTTTAAAATTTTAAACCGCCGGTTTATGCTCAGTCCACTGCCGTCTTGTAACTACATCAACCCCAAACATCCGAGATATTTCCGGTTGCCACCCTTCCCCCTTTTGCGGATAGGAGTTAGCATCCTAATGGATTGTATAAAAGAGAAATTTTATCTTGTAACAGAGACATTCGCATTCACACCCGGGTGAAATGTAGTCATCATTATTCAGTCTCTCTTTAGTTATGTTTATAATTTCTTTATGTTAATAAAAGTCAAAGAGTTTTTGATTAACCGACCGTTATGCCTTTTGACTTTAGTTACGGATTTGATAAGCCCTTGTACGCGGAACATAACTTCGTTTCGTGTTACAAAGGCCCTAACCATCTATTATAGAAGTATTAATCTTGATTGCTTCAACGCCCAGTCCAACTCAAATTGCTTCCCGTCGTTTTCACGTGCAAAGCACAGTGGATGCAATAACACAAATAGATTCCGAAGACTTAGGCTAAAAAATTATTACGTAGACCTGTGTACAAAAACAATCTATACACCTGTGCACAAACATATTCCATAGACCTGTGCTGGGTGACCACATTTCCTAAATTTTATAATTTTTCCTATTTTCGGATAGGAATTAGTTCCTATAATTTCGATAATTTTCCTATATTTTCCTATTTTTTGAAATTGTAGATATTTTGCGCGCTCTCACTTTTGGTTTTGTTATATATCACTCAAAACAGAAACTTGACAGAAAGTAATGCCGATTTCCACTAGCTACTAGCAATCAGCCACCGTGGATTTACTAAACAGGCTAAGGCTTCTGTGATTCAGATATTCCGATCGTGTTTTAAGTTTAAGTTTATCTATATAAACATGAGTGAATCATACACTCTAAGAAATTGGAGTGTGATTTAACACCTTTATAAGTACTTTACATGGGTCCAAATTTGACACCGTTACAGGTGTTCATTTACACCCCTGAAAGGGTTTAATAACACTTATTTGAGCAATTGGTGGCAAAGACAAGTATAAAATTGTGCAACAGAGGTGCAGTTTAACACCTTTTTAACTCTTATATCGCACTGTAAGTGAATTTTTACTCTCATATTAGTGTTGTGCAACTCCTTAAAGGGTGCGGCATAGCACCTTTCAGAGTGTCGCTTCACATCTTTAAGAGTGTCGCGTAACACCTTTAAGAGTGGGAGATTATTTGGTAGGATAGTAGTAGAAATTCTAGTACTTTTCCTAGACTTAAGAGCAAAACCGATGACGTAAAAAACACTATAGCAGCTACATTTTGACCACTCATGAGGCATAACTCAAATATCGAGTATGGTTTTCCTGTTTAAATAAATTTTGATTATCCGCCATTCCGCAGTATTATTAGCAATCAATGCTATATTCATTGCAGGGTTCTTCCTTGAGAGAACTTCATCACCTATAGGGAGGAAAGTTCTCACATGCAGAACTATACCTCTTAAAGCGAGGGTATAAAGTCATTTTACGGGTTTATAAACTTCTGAAAAAGGCAGAAAGTTTTCATTTCGTACAAATGCATAGGGTATTAAATTATATTTGGAGGCTATAATATTCAAGCAGTAGATATAGACGTTCTTGTTAAATTTAATAATCTCTTTTCACTAAGAGTTTTTCGAGCACCAGAAACGCGTTTAATCTAATTTGCACTACAGATTTTACAAAAAAAATCCATTTAGTACTCTAATTATTCTCAAAATAATGATAAAACATGTCACTTTGGCTTCTCAAGCTGGCCGTACTGTAAGGCCAGTATCTAACCTAGTCTCGTTTTTTATGAGTATCGCTTAACACCTGTAAGAGTGTCGCCTAACACGTTTAGCATAGTTTTATGAAGGTACAACACCGCCAGATTACCAATTTCTTTGTTAATTTTATTTAAAGGATAAAACTGTTTTCTTTCATGAATATCATCTTTAAAAAAAGGTTTAACAAGTACGTTTTTCAATAGTTTTTTACTGTTTGTATTGACTTTAATATTAAAACATTAATGAAAAATAAATGAAAGACCTTATTTAAGAAACCAGCAGTAATATAATTTTTCATGTTTAATGTCGAACGGTGTTTTAATAGTGTTATTTTACACCGAATTTACACTTTAAATTGGCCTCTAAAAACTAAAGGTAATAAAACACTCTTTTGGGTGTTTTTACGGTGTTTACACCGTTTTAACACCTTTTTAACACTTCCATTTCTTAGAGTGTATACTAGCTCCCTATAAGTTACTCAGTCACACTGGCCTAATGTATCCAGCATTTTCTTCCGAATAGTAGACGAGAGGAGGGGAGGCGGGTGAAAGTGATAGTAGACGGCGCCCTCTCTTAGGGCTTTGAAATTAGTATATCGAGAACTTGAAAGTGACGATAGTTCCAAATGGTATTGACGGTTTTGGAGGTTTGACTTCTTTGCGTCGCATTCATTCTTTTGCTTATTGAAAAATAATTTTGGTTTCACAACAGGCTTCGTTAAAAATGGGTTGGGCCTTTATTTAAGTTTTTATATTAGTTCTTTAGACGCATCATTAAAACGTTTAGTAAGGTTTTCGAGATGACTATTAAGTTGTTGTTTAGCTCTTATTTTTAGCCACATCGTATGATGTACATCTACGATGAGGCTCTTAGTTTGACCTGCCCTGTTGTAGTAGTAGGGGTGTCACAGTCCTGCCTTTGGCAGTATCAAATATATCGTTCGTCATTTTTGAACGTCGAGAGAAAATATTTTCCTTTTTAGTTAACGTTACAGTTCACAGATGGAGTTTTAAACTTAATGCAGGGAAGCAATTATTATTTTTAACTTCCCTTCCTCCACGGAGAATCGAACCGCGGACCTTTCACTTGCCAGCCCAGTACTATACAGCCTCGCCTAAAGTCGCTTGTTAAGAAGCGGTCTCGAATAAAGCGCTATACTCGGAGAGAGAGGTTTTCTCTCTCCCTCTATCTCTTCAACTAGGAGTCATGATCTTATCCGAGACCAGGAGATATAACTTCGCGGTTGGAGAGGCAAAAGTATATTAAATAAATTTTTACCGACCAGGCGGAAGTTTTTATCACTGTTTAGGGTAGGGCATCGAGGGGCTATATTCACTCTCATTTTATGCACGGTAAATCATTTAAGCATTGTAAAAGATAGCGTTATTCACTCATTAGGGTAGGTATAGAGGGGCTATTCACTCGTACGATGCGGCTACTATTACGAGCCCTTGGGTCGTCTTGTTTGAAAAAGTTTGGTTCTCTCACCGTAAATAGTTCCTGCCTCTGAATGTTGCCTACGGAATAAAAATTTTTATTCCGTAGGCAACGCTCTGAAGTCTGAATTTAAATGAGTTTCTATCATTTGGGCTTTGTCAAAAATATCCAAAATTCTGCCATTTTAATGCGAAAAAATAAAACTTCCTATTGCGCCAACCCTAATCCATTAAAATAATTTCAAAGACAAAATACGACTCTGAACCGTCCGCAAACAATCACAACATTTCTTAAACGTCGTATGCTTATACTAACTAAATTTCAGTTCAAAGTTTCATTGGTTGATCTCCTTTTCCGGTTTTTTACCGGAAATACGTAAGCGCCGGGAGAAGTGTTATTTTCTCTCACTGTAGGTCGCATATAGGTAACACTTTTTTGGCGGGAAGAAAACGCTGGATACATTAGGCCAGTGTGGCTGAGTTACTTATAGGGAGCTAGTATATGATTCACTCATGATATAAATCAAGGTCCTGACTGACTGACAGACTGACTGATAATCATCGCCCAGCCTAAACCGCTGGCCCCAGAAGGCTGAAAATTTGGAGGAACGTTACTCGTAAGTAGTAGGCGCGTACTAAGAATGATTTTTCCAATCCGCCACCATCTTAATAAATGGCGCCCAGAAATGTAACAAATCTTCTCTTTGTAAGAAAGTCCGCGCGTTTCAACCGATTTCACAAATATTTAGTACACTGGATTCCTTTAACCTATAGACGGGCTGAATGGTCTTTCAGGATCGATTTGTTGCCATCATTTTTAATGGCGGCCAGATATTTAAAAACCCTTCTTTATAGAATGTCTGCGTGTAAAGTAATAAAAAATGTCCCGACGAGCTGATGGGCGACGCCGAGTGCCTTCGCTCCTAGGATGCTACAAACAGTGGTTTAGAGTTCCTTAGAGTGGCTTAGCTTAGCTTCGCTCTGTTGGAGAAAGCGACTCCTATCTACTCGGAACATATTAACTCTGTAATTTAATTAAGGCGATATGTTTTTTAACCGGTTAATATCTTAATACTGTTTTTTTTAGTAACTGCTATAAATAGCAATGTTATGTTATCATATCACTCACTTCAGTCTCACTCTCTCACTTGTTTAATAAACAGTTCGTTATTTTAATTTGGTCTCTCTCTTCCTTATGGATTATCTCTTTAATATAAGTTAGGTATAAGGCTATGAAAATCTATTCTAAGGGAGCGGTAGCTCCCTTAGATAAGGCCTGATGACTTGCGAAATTTGAGCAGCTTCCTATTTTCCTAAGTTCGCGCGCGAAAATATAAGCGACAGATGGCGTGGAATAATTGGTGAAAATTGCGTTTTTAGGTCTGTTAAAACTTGACAAATCACTCAGTAGCCTTCGTTGACCCTGTTGATACCTGATTTCGGACTAAAATGGATTTTAACATAAAATTAATTTAAGAATTGATAATTTTAAACATCAAAATCACATCAATTCATGGCGATCCATTGCTTTGGGTGAGTGAATATTATTTACTTAATGTCTTTGGGTAGAGTTGTATTGAACTAATTACTGTTAAATTATTAGTACAAAAATTTTCTATCAACATTCGGGCTTGATCATTATGAGCCATTGAATACGATGACCTTCTCGGCTTAAGCCTTTGCAAAATCTACCCCTGTGATCGGAAATTTTGAGATCCACTAACAAATTATGAAAGTCCCCTTGTAGCTTTCTTTTCAGAAAAATTTCTCTAACCCATTTTGACCATTAGTTTTTCTTGTTTTTTTTTCATTCAATACTAAAATTACACTTTTTTCATGCGACTCCAGCGGGAAGCAAAATTCCGGTGTGAATGGTTTTCGCGTGAAACGTTTGAAATAAATTCGTGTTAACGCGTTTTAAGCGAACGCGAAATTTGCAGCGACCTCAGTGGGCATCCGCCATAATTGTCATTATAACTTTTGCGCGTCCAACTAATATAGTTGCGAAGTACAGATTAAACTTAATTAAACAAAATAAGCAATTAAAGATAATTACCAATTATAGGTAATTAAATTTTTACACGAGTCTAAACTATAACATCTGTTTATGTACAAGACTACGGAATCTGTTTAAGCGCAGACCTACAGAATATTTTTGTGCAAAGGGGTATAAAATCTCTTTGTGCAGAGACCTATGCAATCTTTTTGTGCACAGGTCAGTGGAATATATTTGTATCCAGGTCTATGGAATCATTTCGTGCACAGGCCTATGGAATATTGTTTTACACAGGTCTACGGAATGTTTTTGTGCAAATCTGCATGGAATTCTTTTGAGTATAGGAGTATGGAATCTTCTGTGCACAGGTCTATGGAATTTTTTGTTCATGGATCTATGGTATATTTATGTGCACAAGTCTGAAGAATCTTTATGTGCACACAAGTCTATCTTTATGTGCACACAAGTCTATCTTTATGTGCACACAAGTCTATCTTTATGTGCACACAAGTCTGAAGAGTCTTTACGTGCCCAAGAGAAAAATCTTTATTTGCACAGGTCTACGACTTCTGTTTGTGCACAGGTCATTGGAATCTGATTTGCTCATTTCTATGACATCTCTTTTTGTGCAAGTCAATAACATTTGTTTATGCACAAGTCTAAAACATCTGTTTGTACACAAGACTAA
>JAEQBA010001153.1:495255-547170 GCA_019434445.1 Phalangium opilio
AGAAACCTATCGATCAGAAGTCGAATGCTCTACCACGGAGCTATTCCACTTTGTTCATAACCGTTATGTCGATTAACTAAATAAATCAATGATCCGTGCTGTTACAGGGGAAACTCGGGTTTGAACCAAGGACCTCTCGATCTGCAGTCGAATGCTCTACCAATGAGCTTCCCCCTTGTTCATAACCGTAATTTCTTATTAAAAAATAAACGCAATTAACCGTGCTGTTACATGAAGAACTTCGGGTTTGAAACAAGAACCTCTCGATCTGAAGTCGAATGCTCTACCACAGAGCTATTCCCCCTTTTTTTTAACCGTATGTGTCGAATTAACTAAAATAAACGCAATGATCCGTGCTGTTACAGAGGAGAACTCGGGTTTGAAACAAGAACTCTCGATCTGCAGTCGAATGCTCTACCACAGAGCTATTCCCCCTTTTCATAACCGTATGTCGAATTAACTAAAATAACGCAATGATCCGTGCTGTTACAGGGCAAACTCGGGTTTGAACAAGAACCTCTCGATCTGAAGTCGAATGCTCTACCACAGAGCTATTCCTCCTTGTTCATAACCGTAATGTCAATTAACTAAAATAACGCAATGATCCGTGCTGTTACAGTGCGAACTCGGGTTTGAACCAAGGACCTCTCGATCTGCAGTCGAATGCTCTACCACTGAGCTATTCCCCTTGTTCAAACACCGTAATGTCTTATAAAAAATAATAGCAATTATCCGTGCTGTTACAGGAAGAACTCGGGTTTGAAACAAGAACCTCTCGATCTGAAGTCGAATGCTCTACCACGGAACTATTCCACTTTGTTCATAACCGTTATGTCGAATTAACTAAAATAAATGCAATGATCCGTGCTGTTACAGGGGAAACTCGGGTTTGAAACAAGACCCTCTCGATCTGCAGTCGAATGCTCTACCACGGAGCTATTCCCCCTTGTTCATAACCGTAATGTCGTATTAAAAAAATAAACGCAATGATCCGTGCTGTTACAGGAAGAACTCGGGTTTGAAACAAGGACCTCTCGATCTGCAGTCGAATGCTCTACCACTGAGCTATTCCCCCTTGTTCATAACGTAATTTCTTATTAAAAAAAATAAACGCAATTATCCGTGCTGTTACAGGGGCAACTTGGGTTTGAACCAAGAACCTCTCGATCCGAAGTCGAATGCTCTACCACAGAGCTATTCCCCTTGTTCATAACCGTAATGTCTTATTAAAAAAATAAACGCAATTTTCCGTGCTGTTACATGAAGAACTCGGGTTTGAAACAAGAACCTCTCGATCTGCAGTCGAATGCTCTACCACAGAGCTATTCCCCCTTTTTCATAACCGAAATGTCGAATTAACTAAAATAAACGCAATGATCCGTGCTGTTACAGGGGAACTTGGGTTTGAACCAAGAACCTCTCGATCGAAGTCGAATGCTCTACCACAGAGCTATTCCTCCTTGTTCACAACCGTAATGTCTAATTAACTAAAATAAACGCAATGATCCGTGCTGTTACAGTGCGAACTCGGGTTTGAAACAAGAACCTCTCGATCTGAAGTCGAATGCTCTACCACAGAGCTTTCCCCTTTTTCATAACCGTTATGTCCAATTAACTAAAATAAATGCAATGATCCGTACTGTTACAGGGGAAACTCGGGTTTGAAACAAGACCCTCTCGATCTGCAGTCGAATGCTCTACCACAGAGCTACTCCCCCTTTTTCATAACCGTAATGTCTTATTAAAAAATAAACGCAATTATCCGTGCTGTTACAGGAAGAACTCGGGTTTGAAACAAGAACCTATCGATCTGAAGTCGAATGCTCTACCACGGAGCTATTCCACTTTGTTCATAACCGTTATGTCGAATTAACTAAAATAAATGCAATGATCCGTGCTGTTACAGGGGAAACTCGGGTTTGAACCAAGACCTCTCGATCTGCAGTCGAATGCTCTACCACTGAGCTATTCCCCCTTGTTCATAACCGTAATTTCTTATTAAAAAAATAAACGCAATTAACCGTGCTGTTACATGAAGAACTCGGGTTTGAAACAAGAACCTCTCGATCTGAAGTCGAATGCTCTACCACAGAGCTATTCCCCCTTTTTCTTAACCGTATGTCGAATTAACTAAAATAAACGCAATGATCCGTGCTGTTACAGAGGAAACTCGGGTTTGAAACAAGAACCTCTCGATCTGCAGTCGAATGCTCTACCACAGAGCTATTCCCCCTTTTTCATAACCGTAATGTCGAATTAACTAAAATAAACGCAATGATCCGTGCTGTTACAGGGGCAACTTGGGTTTGAACCAAGAACCTCTCGATCCGAAGTCGAATGCTCTACCACAGAGCTATTCCTCCTTGTTCATAACCGTAATGTCTAATTAACTAAAATAAACGCAATGATCCGTGCTGTTACAGTGCGAACTCGGGTTTGAACCAAGGACCTCTCGATCTGCAGTCGAATGCTCTACCACTGAGCTATTCCCCTTGTTCAAAACCGTAATGTCTTATTAAAAAATAATAGCAATTATCCGTGCTGTTACAGGAAGAACTCGGGTTTGAAACAAGAACCTCTCGATCTGAAGTCGAATGCTCTACCACGGAGCTATTCCACTTTGTTCATAACCGTTATGTCGAATTAACTAAAATAAATGCAATGATCCGTGCTGTTACAGGGGAAACTCGGGTTTGAAACAAGACCCTCTCGATAAACAGTCGAATGCTCTACCACGGAGCTATTCCCCCTTGTTCATAACCGTAATTTCTTATTAAAAAATAAACGCAATTGTCCGTGCTGTTACAGGAAGAACTCGGGTTTGAAACAAGAACCTCTCGATCTGAAGTCGAATGCTCTACCACGGAGCTATTCCACTTTGTTCATAACCGTTATGTCGAATTAACTAAAATAAACGCATTATCCGTGCTGTTACAGGAAGAACTCGGGTTTGAAACAAGAACCTCTCGATCTGAAGTCGAATGCTCTACCACGGAGCTATTCCACTTTGTTCATAACCGTTATGTCGAATTAACTAAAATAAATGCAATGATCCGTGCTGTTACAGAGGAAACTCGGGTTTGAAACAAGACCCTCTCGATCTGAAGTCGAATGCTCTACCACGGAGCTATTCCCCCTTTTTCATAACCGTATGTCGAATTAACTAAAATAAATGCAATGATCCGTGCTGTTACAGGGGAACTCGGGTTTGAAACAAGAACCTCTCGATCTGAAGTCGAATGCTCTACCACAGAGCTATTCCCCCTTGTTCATAACCGTAATGTCTAATTAACTAAAATAAACGCAATGATCCGTGCTGTTACAGTGCGAACTCGGGTTTGAACCAAGGACCTCTCGATCTGCAGTCGAATGCTCTACCACGGAGCTATTCCCCCTTGTTCATAACCGTAATGTCTTATTAAAAAAAATAAACGCAATTATCCGTGCTGTTACATGAAGAACTCGGGTTTGAAACAAGAACCTCTCGATCTGAAGTCGAATGCTCTACCACAGAGCTATTCCCCTTTTTCATAACCGTTATGTCGAATTAACTAAAATAAATGCAATGATCCGTGCTGTTACAGGGGAACTCGGGTTTGAAACAAGAACCTCTCGATCTGAAGTCGAATGCTCTACCACAGAGCTATTCCCCCTTGTTCATAACCGTAATGTCTAATTAACTAAAATAAACGCAATGATCCGTGCTGTTACAGTGCGAACTCGGGTTTGAACCAAGGACCTCTCGATCTGCAGTCGAATGCTCTACCACGGAGCTATTCCCCCTTGTTCATAACCGTAATGTCTTATTAAAAAAATAAACGCAATTATCCGTGCTGTTACAGGAAGAACTCGGGTTTGAAACAAGAACCTCTCGATCTGAAGTCGAATGCTCTACCACGGAGCTATTCCCCTTTGTTCATAACCGTTATGTCGAATTAAATAAAATAAATGCAATGATCCGTGCTGTTACAGGGAAACTCGGGTTTGAAACAAGACCCTCTCGATCTGAAGTCGAATGCTCTACCACGGAGCTATTCCACTTTGTTCATAACCGTAATGTCGAATTAACTAAAATAAATGCAATTGATCCGTGCTGTTACAGGGGAAACTCGGGTTTGAAACAAGAACCTCTCGATCTGCAGTCGAATGCTCTACCACAGAGCTATTCCCCTTTTTCATAACCGTAATGTCGAATTAACTAAAATAAACGCAATGATCCGTGCTGTTACAGGGGCAACTTGGGTTTGAACCAAGAACCTCTCGATCCGAAGTCGAATGCTCTACCACAGAGCTATTCCCCCTTGTTCATAACCGTAATGTCTAATTAACTAAAACAAAGGCAATGATCCGTGCTGTTACAGGGGGAACTCGGGTTTGAACCAAGGACCTCTCGATCTGTAGTCGAATGCTCTACCACTGAGCTATTCCCCTTGTTCATTACCGTAATTCTTATTAAAAAAATAAACGCAATTATCCGTGCTGTTACATGAAGAACTCGGGTTTGAAACAAGAACCTCTCGATCTGAAGTCGAATGCTCTACCACAGAGCTATTCCCCCTTTTTCATAACCGTTATTTCGAATTAACTAAAATAAATGCAATGATCCGTGCTGTTACAGGGGAAGCTCGGGTTTGAAACAAGAAACTCTCGATCTGAAGTCGAATGCTCTACCACAGAGCTATTCCCCCTTGTTCATAACCGTAATGCCTAATTAACTAAAATAAACGAAATGATCCGTGCTGTTAAAGTGCGAACTCGGGTTTGAACCATGGACCTCTCGATCTGCAGTCGAATGCTCTACCACGGAGCTATTCCCCCTTGTTCATAACCGTAATGTCTTATTAAAAAAATAAACGAAATTATCCGTGCTGTTACAGGAAGAACTCGGGTTTGAAACAAGAACCTCTCGATCTGAAGTCGAATGCTCTACCACGGAGGTATTCCTCTTTGTTCATAACCGTTATGTCGAATTAAATAAAATAAATGCAATGATCCGTGCTGTTACAAGGGAAACTCGGGTTTGAAACAAGACCCTCTCGATCTGAAGTCTAATCCTCTACCACGGAGCAATTCCACTTTGTTCATAACCGTAATGTCGAATTAACTAAAATAAATGCAATGATCCGTGCTGTTACAGGGGAAACTCGGGTTTGAAACAAGACCCTCTCGATCTGCAGTCGAATGCTCTACCACGGAGCTATTCCCCCTTGTTCATAACCGTAATGTCTTACTAAAAAAATAAACGCAATTTTCTGTGCTGTTACATGAAGAACTCGGGTTTGAACCAAGGACCTCTCGATCTGCAGTCGAATGCTCTACCACTGAGCTATTCCCCCTTGTTCATAACGTAATTTCTTATTAAAAAAATAAACGCAATTATCCGTGCTGTTACGTGAAGAACTCGGGTTTGAAACAAGAACCTCTCGATCTGAAGTCGAATGCTCTACCACAGAGCTATTCCCCCTTTTTCATAACCGTAGTGTCGAATTAACTAAAATAAATGCAATGATCCGTGCTGTTACAGGGAAACTCGGGTTTGAAACAAGACCCTCTCGATCTGCAGTCGAATGCTCTACCACGGAGCTATTCCCCCTTGCTCATAACCGTAATGTCTTACTAAAAAAATAAACGCAATTTTCTGTGCTGTTACATGAAGAACTCGGGTTTGAACCAAGGACCTCTCGATCTGCAGTCGAATGCTCTACCACTGAGCTATTCCCCCTTGTTCATTACCGTAATTTCTTATTAAAAAAATAAACGCAATTATCCGTGCTGTTACATGAAGAACTCGGGTTTGAAACAAGAACCTCTCGATCTGAAGTCGAATGCTCTACCACAGAGCTATTCCCCCTTTTTTATAACCGTTATGTCGAATTAACTAAAATAAATGCAATGATCCGTGCTGTTACAGGGGAAGCTCGGGTTTGAAACAAGAAACTCTCGATCTGAAGTCGAATGCTCTACCACAGAGCTATTCCCCCTTGTTCATAACCGTAATGTCTAATTAACTAAAATAAACGCAATGATCCGTGCTGTTACAGCGCGAACTCGGGTTTGAACCAAGGACCTTTCGATCTGCAGTCGAATGCTCTACCACTGAGCTATTCCCCCTTGTTCAAAACCGTTATGTCTTATTAAAAAATAATAGCAATTATCCGTGCTGTTACATGAAGAACTCGGGTTTGAAACAAGAACCTCTCGATCTGAAGTCGAATGCTCTACCACAGAGCTATTCCCCTTTTTCATAACCGTAATGTCGAATTAACTAAAATAAACGCAATGATCCGTGCTGTTACAGGGGCAACTTGGGTTTGAACCAAGAACCTCTCGATCTGAAGTCGAATGCTCTACCACAGAGCTATTCCCCCTTGATCATTACCGTAATGTCTAATTAACTAAAATAAACGAAATGATCCGTGCTGTTACAGTGCGAACTCGGGTTTGAACCAAGGAACTCTCGATCTGCAATCGAATGCTCTACCACTGAGCTATTCCCCCTTGTTCATAACCGTAATGTCTTATTAAAAAAATAATAGCAATTATCCGTGCTGTTACAGGAAGAACTCGGGTTTGAAACAAGAACCTCTCGATCTGAAGTCGAATGCTCTACCACGGAGCTATTCCACTTTGTTCATAACCGTTAGGTCGAATTAACTAAAATAAATGCAGTGATCCGTGCTCTTACAGGGGAAACTCGGGTTTGAAACAAGACCCTTTTGATAAACAGTCGAATGCTCTACCACGGAGGTATTCCCCCTTGTTCATAACCGTAATTTCTTATTAAAAAAATAAGCGCAATTATCCGTGCTGTTACATGAAGAACTCGGGTTTGAAACAAGAACCTCTCGATCTGAAGTCGAATGCTCTACCACAGAGCTATTCCCCCTTTTTCATAACCGTAGTGTCGAATTAACTAAAATAATCGCAATTATCCGTGCTGTTACAGGGGGAACTCGGGTTTGAACGAAGACCCTCTCGATCTGCAGTCGAATGCTCTACCACGGAGCTATTCCCCCTTTTTCATAACCGTAATGTCTTATAAAAAAATAAACGCAATTATCCGTGCATTTACAGGAAGAACTCGGGTTTGAAACAAGAACCTCTCGATCTGAAGTCGAATGCTCTACCACGGAGCTATTCCACTTTGTTCATAACCGTTATGTCGAATTAACTAAAATAAATGCAATAATCCGTGCTGTTACAGGGGAAACTCGGGTTTGAAACAAGACCCTCTCGATCTGCAGTCGAATGCTCTACCACAGAGCTATTCCCCCTTTTTCATAACCGTAATGTCTTATTAAAAAAAATAAACGCAATTATCCGTGCTGTTACAGGAAGAACTCGGGTTTGAAACAAGAACCTCTCGATCTGAAGTCGAATGCTCTACCACGGAGGTATTCCTCTTTGTTCATAACCGTTATGTCGAATTAAATAAAATAAATGCAATGATCCGTGCTGTTACAGGGAAAACTCGGGTTTGAAACAAGACCCTCTCGATCTGCAGTCAAATGCTCTACCACAGAGCTATTCCCTCTTTTTCATAACCGTAATGTCTTATTAAAAAATAAACGCAATTATCCGTGCATTTACAGGAAGAACTCGGGTTTGAAACAAGAACCTCTCGATCTGAAGTCGAATGCTCTACCACGGAGCTATTCCACTTTGTTCATAACCGTTATATCGAATTAACTAAAATAAATGCAATAATCCGTGCTGTTACAGGGGAAACTCGGGTTTGAAACAAGACCCTCTCGATCTGCAGTCGAATGCTCTACCACAGAGCTATTCCCCCTTTTTCATAACCGTAATGTCTTATTAAAAAAAATAAACGCAATTATCCGTGCTGTTACAGGAAGAACTCGGGTTTGAAACAAGAACCTCTCGATCTGAAGTCGAATGCTCTACCACGGAGGTATTCCTCTTTGTTCATAACCGTTATGTCGAATTAAATAAAATAAATGCAATGATCCGTGCTGTTACAGGGAAAACTCGGGTTTGAAACAAGACCCTCTCGATCTGCAGTCGAATGCTCTACCACAGAGCTATTCCCCCTTTTTCATAACCGTAATGTCTTATTAAAAAAAATAAACGCAATTATCCGTGCTGTTACAGGAAGAACTCGGGTTTGAAACAAGAACCTCTCGATCTGAAGTCGAATGCTCTACCACGGAGGTATTCCTCTTTGTTCATAACCGTTATGTCGAATTAAATAAAATAAATGCAATGATCCGTGCTGTTACAGGGAAAACTCGGGTTTGAAACAAGACCCTCTCGATCTGCAGTCGAATGCTCTACCACAGAGCTATTCCCCATTTTTCATAACCGTAATGTCTTATTAAAAAAAATAAACGCAAATATCCGTGCTGTTACAGGAAGAACTCGGGTTTGAAACAAGAACCTCTCGATCTGAAGTCGAATGCTCTACCACAGAGCTATTCCCCCTTGTTCATAACCGTAATGTCTAATTAACTAAAATAAACGAAATGATCCGTGCTGTTACAGTGCGAACTCGGGTTTGAACCAAGGACCTCTCGATCTGCAGTCGAATGCTCTACCACGGAGCTATTCCCCCTTGTTCATAACCGTAATTTCTTATTAAAAAAATAAACGCAATTATCCGTGCTGTTACATGAAGAACTCGGGTTTGAAACAAGAACCTCTCGATCTGCAGTCGAATGCTCTACCACAGAGCTATTCCCCCTTTTTCATAACCGTAGTGTCGAATTAACTAAAATAAACGGAATTATCCGTGCTGTTACAGGGGAAACTCGGGTTTGAACCAAGAGTAGTGAACCACCTAAAATATGGAGAGTTAATTAGGTCATTTAAGTGTGCTGCCAGCCTTCTAGCGCGCTAGACTCGCGCGTGTATACTCGCGTGAGTCTGGAATGGGGGAACACTGGTTTTTTATCCGGGGGGTTTCTCTGAGTTCGTTTATTGGTCGAGAGTGGGGGTCGCCAATTGAATAGGTTTTTGTTAATTGGTTAAGGGCGTGAACTTCTTTAGTCGTGACGTAATTGCCAGATAGAGTTTGTCTGATAAGACATTTCTCTCTTTATCTCGGTTATTCGCCTTGAAGAGAGCAGTGACTTCTAATGGATATCTTCTTACACACTATGCGTTATTTAGTGACGTATCAACGATTCAAAGGGCGCGAGGATTTCCAATATATGGTCGCGTATCTTTTAGATCAATGCACTATGTATACAATATGTTTCGAACACCGAGTATCTCAAAGTGGGAAAATCGCTCGTGTTACTAAGAAATGCACGATATATGAAGATAAACCTCCTGAACATCAAGATATCGAATACCAGAATCAGGTGGAAATTTTGAAGCGATTAATATTTGATAGTAGTGACATTATTTTGGAGGATTTACATGACGGACTTTTATTTACCCGATTGGGTCACGGTATAAATCAAACAAGAGTTAAAGCCCCGGAAACGGATTCACCGGCGCCATTGTGTTTAGAAGAAAAAGCCGAATTTTACTCGAGACAATTTTCTTTACTCCTACATATTATCCGTTACTCGGTCATTGCGCTAGAAAGATATTACTATCAGAAAATTGACTAAACAAGATGTCGCGAATACGTTTAATGGTATTGACAGCGCTGTGTTGAAGAGAATCCCTATTTATCATATATAATAACGTAAATAAAGGCCTTTTTCGGCGATAGGACAAGTTAGTTATAAATTGTCGATAACAAAATTTAGCCCTATGGTTATAAATGAACAAGTTGGATAAAATAAAGAGATATGGTTGAAGACTTGGAAAAATAAAAGATGAAATTTAATATCACTGTATATGTACAGATATAATGATGAAAAAATAAAGGCGTTCATCGGCGATGGGAAAATTTTATAAATTGTTTATAACTAAGTTTAATCTTGACCCAAGGTTTAACTCGAACTAGTTGGATAAAACTAAAGAGAAGCAGATATGTTTGAAGGTTTAAAAAAATTAATATTATTGAATCCATACCCCCACAGTAGCGATAATAAGTAATATGACTCCGCTTAAGTGTAATCAGAAAGAGCTATTCATACCCTTACATTAAAGGATAGATATCTTTGACTTAAAGCTAGAAAAGACAACGCTCATTTAGTATAAAAGATCAGACTTAAAGGACGAGATTCATTCGTACCGAAAAAATACTTTACTAACAATTTGCGATAACATATTTCTATAAAAAGGTGAGTACTTTGTACTTTTCAAATGGACTGGAAAATTTAGTAAAAGGGAAATAGTTATTTTATACAGCGAATCAAAGTAAGAGACCGAAATGGAAGAAGAAAATATAATAGAATCCCCGAGAAAAAAAACAAAAAATAGAAGACGTTAAAGTAACATCTTTACAAGATATCGCTATAAATAATTTAATGCATGTTTTTAAATATAAGTTTCATAATGAAAGATATTTTAATTTTAACGATGTAAAAATTTCATACCGAAAACCTTTTGGGGACACATAGAATCAGTCTTTTTTAAAGCCGCCGAAGTAGATAAACATCGAGCACCTGGAACTTTCGAAGATTTGGATATAAGTATATCAAAATCGTCTATAGAGAGAGAAATAGTGTTCGACGAATTCAGTCCCTTAACGTTCGAAGAATTTGAACTAGTGCATCGCAACCGGATAGAAACGCCACCATTTATCTTATCAAATGAAGATACGTTCTAACAGTTAATCACATACAGGCTCCGCTCCAACTTGGTGCTATTTTAAATATCTTAACAATGGATTCATTTTTACGGTTCGAGCCTCGTAACCAGAAAAGGTTCCATTGAGGAGAAGGAAAAAGCCTGGGTTTTATTATTGGTTAGTAACGCCCATGCCTTTTCCTTTTCCCATACGGTTCTATAATCATCTCTTCGAAAACGGTTTTATCGGGGAAGATATTAATCGTAACATTGTTCCAAGATTTAAATAGAAGGTGAGTTCTAACGGTTAAAAAGCACGGCATTAACGGATGAAATTCATTCGTGTCGAAATAACGATACTATCAACTATAGTTTTTTAAGATTGGTGAGTACTAAATATTTATCATTGGATCATTAAATTTCTGGGAAAATTGGTATTCATTTGCTTTCGGAAAGAAATATAGATTTGAAGTTTTTCCCCGCTAAAAAATGTCGGACACTTCATCGTCGGACACTTCAGGGTCAGACGATGAGGTTAAACCAGTCGATTTAGCTACTAAATTTCGACCAGAGCTATATTATACGATAGATAAAACATCAAACCGTGTATCTAGGAAATATAGATGCGTTACAACCGAATATAACGTTAAATTCCGCAACTTAGAAGAACTTAAATTAATAAATATTCACGATCAACTTTCCCAAATTTTGAATTCTCTCATAACTCATGTTACGCGAAATGCTGATGAATATAATTTAATAAGATTCGCCCTGAGCTCTGACGCTTTAGAGAAACCTATCAATTTAAGATTCATGGCTATAAATGAATTAACTTCTGATCGGTTACTAGCAAGTATTGAAAAGGTGGCGCAGTCTAAGCGTAATCTTATACTTGAGGGTACCCTAAAAATTGATGTTATTCTTCTAAAATGTAAAGTTCCAATGGCAGGTACCTTCCTTATCTAGTTTTTGGGCTTATTTGTTAAAGATATTTAAGCCATCACGACCCGTCCGCTACCACAAATGAAAAAACGGACCACTAAACATCGGGTCACGTTTTCCCACCTTGTTAAAGTGAGAGTGATACCGTACGAAGATCGAGTCAACTACGAGTTCATAGACGATATTAGAGAACGTTTCAAAAATGGAGAACGGGTTAGAGTATCGCCTCCGCTTAGAAACACCGATGACCATTTTACTGGCTGGTCCAAGCAGCTCGGGGAAAACAACGTGGGTAATAAATTTACTCAAATATAAAGACATTATCATGGACAAACCTCCTGATAGAATAGTCTATTGTTATAGTGTTTATCAGGACATTTTTGATGAACTGAAACTTTTTTTGCCTATTGAATTCCACGAAGGACTAATTCCTAACGATCCTGATTTTTTTGATAAGAGAATAAATAATCCTTTAATCCTAGACGATCTAGCTAACACCTGTACAGAACAGGAGTTTATAAGTAATCTTTTTTGTGTCGGGAGTCATCATTTATCTTGAAGCATCGTGCTGCTGTCTCAAAATGTCTTTAACCCAGGTAAATATTCTAGAAATATATCATTGAACTGTTCTTATATCGTTATGTTTAAAAATCCTAGGGATAATAACCAGGTTCGCTATTTAAGTCGTCAGCTTTTTCCTACAGACACCAAACGCCTAACGGAAGCGTACGAAGAGTGTACCGAAAAAGCGTATTCTTATATCTTAATAGATCTAAAACAAAGTACCGATAATAGTTTACGACTTAGGTCCAATATATTCCCCAATGAAGGACCGATGGTAATCTACGTTAGAAAATAATAATCCATAAAATATAAATCTCAATTTATTTAACCTCATTTCGAGACATGCCTTTACCCGTGTCGGTTAGGAATCAATTACCCTTTTTAAATCTCTTGTGTAAAAGCGGTGTGAAACAAAGAAAACTTTTAATATCAAAGTGTACGCGACCCCAATTGGATTGTATAAGCGGTATTTGTTATAATTTGAAGAACGGAGGTATTCCATTGAATCGATATAAAAAGAAAAGACTTCAACGTTACAAAAACGTTATAAGGTATTTATCCAAGAGAGGTTTAAGCGACAAAAAGAGGCGACAAGTGTGAATTAAACAGGTAGGAGGATTCTGGCCGGCGTTGCTTTCAATGTTAATACCGACAATAGCTTCGGTCTTTACTAGATAATGAAAAAGTGCGTTTTAGTACCAGCGGCTTTACTGACGGACAATCAAAAGGAAGTTAACAGTTTAGACAACGCCATTAAAGAGGTACTGAGAAAACCTGGTTCTGCCGAGGAAAAATTGAAGGAGTACCTTTTAACTCTTCAAAAATATTTATCTTTAAAGAGTTTAGCGGAGCCACCAAGCGTTACTATCTTGCCACCTACAACGAATTCGTCTTTTCCAGCACCCGGAGTGTCGAGTAAAATACAGCCTCTAAGTCCTTCATCCTCGTCTTGGATTCCTCCATCGTGGCCTACCCCTATCCAGAATATACCTATTAATATCTCTACCCCCTCCCAAAATATCCCTACTAATATCGCTACCCCTTCCCAAAGTATCCCTTTTAATATCTCCTCGAGTCTGACTACCCCACAACCTATAATGAGTAGTACAGCAATGGGTCAAACACCGGCGATGTCGTTTACTACGCCAGCTTCCCTCTCTCGAACGACCAGTATGCCAATTTTAACACCCATGGGACCCGTGGTACCGAAACAGTCCGGGACGTCTCAAACGCCTAGTATGCCAGTTTTAACACCCATGGTACCGAATCAGCCCGTGGCGTCTCAACAGGCCTTATCAACGAAGGGCGCTTCTGGATCAAAGTTCCGGAAACTTAACCCTAACGATGAGACTTCGCCGAAAAAAAGACTCGCGAAAATTCCATCTACGAAATCAAAACCGTACCCTACACAAGCCAAAATAAAAAAGATCGCGAAGGTAGTTTGAAAGAGCTTCAAAAGCCCGAATCTAAGATCGAGTGGGTAACTTATAGAAAGGCAAAAAAATAACCTTAATAATGATTATTACATTTTATATAAAAGCATCTAACTCATTATATTGAAAAACACGTATCTGATTATATAAAAGCATGTATCTGAGTATATAAAAAAGCTTGTATCTGATTATATATAAAAGCATGATAATTACAATTTATATAAAAAAGAATATATTCGAATAATAAATATTTTTATTCTCGCATTCAATACAAATGTATCTGATTATTAAACATTACAACTTTAATATTTTATTGATTACATTTTTCATATCTATGTCTTAACAAGTGCAGGCAGATATTCCATAAAGATAAGGCGTCATTAATTTCCGTTTTATTTTCATACATTTTCAGAACTCTATGAAACGAATTTCCCAGACATCTTTGAATAAGAAAGAATATACAATGAGGTCCGCAACAAAGGGAGAACATATCTTGAATTAATTTATCGTTATAGATCCATCTGGACGCGTATTTGGCCAGGTTTATTTTATACGTATACGGGCTCTGCCCGTAACTGCAGAAAAAATTACCTTCGCCATTTTCAACGTAAATGCCTACCCAATGAAGTCCAGGATCCTCGGCTCTCTCCGTGTTCAGAACAAAACAAAATTTCTTCTTTCTAGGTTTCCTGGGAAGCATGTCTCTAGGAAAAGTACCTAGGTAGTAGGGTTTTGTCCTCTGATCGCATGATAATATTTGATTTATTTGTAACGTATTCATATCACTTTAGATAGTTCGTATTCGTAAAACGTTCCTTTAATTATTTCGTTATTTTTGTCTTTAACAACGTATACTGGAGGATTACGGTACAAAACCTTATCAATAATAAAGATCTCTTTTGTAAAGTAGCCTTTATATCCCTTTGAAAAGGTTTTTTCAAATTTACTCAACCTTACAAAATCACCTTCTTTTAGCTTTGGTTTTGTCCCAGGTTTAATGGTACCGAAAAGACGGTACCACACCTTATGCTCATTTTGTAGGTTAACATTGACTGGCGCGATACCCGTTGAGCGGTGTATCGAGTGATTATAAGCCTTAACTATTTTTGGTAACGCACTCAGATAGTTACGAGTATCCGCGCTTGTCATGAATTTGTGTATTTTCTCTTGAACTGTTCTGTTAAATCTCTCGCAGATCGCAATTTTTTTATTACCGTAAGCTACGTAGTGATGAATACCTTTCTCTTTAAAATATTGCTGAACTGGTTTAGCTAAAAATTGAGAGCCAGCGTCCGTATTTATATTCGTGGGTACAACATCTTTATGTATTATTTTGAATGCTCTTATAACTTCCGCGGAAGTCTTGTTTTTAATAGGTACAACGTAGGCGTATTTACTCAAAACATCTATATTACTTAACAAATATTTCATACCCTTGTTGTATCTGGAAACTTTATCTAAAACTATTAAATCAGCCTGATGAGTTTCATCCATAGATGTCACTGTAATTTTATTGCGAGGAAACTTTAATCGACGATAACGATGAATAGTATAGGTGGGTTGTTTTAATAGAAAACTCTCAACTTCTTTCCTCGAAGACTGAGGAACTCCTTTCGTTAATTTATCCAATCCGGAAAAAGAGGAGGGATTTTCGGGGTCGTAGTACGCGTTTGAGAGAGACATTTTTTCCAAACAAGATCGAAAATGATATCTGATAATATAACGTAGTTGTAGGGTATTATATAAGAGGGGAATATATATAATAATCTGGAATATTTTCTAAATAAAGAAAAAATTGATATATGATGTAGGTATATAGGAAACGCAACAATAAGAGTAATTTATATTTTATTCGGTTACTTAAAAATTAACAATACATTGTTTTTAGACCGACAAAATTTCCAAGAATATATTTTAAATAGATACGTCATTTAACACTGGATCATTTAGGACATTAGCTTCGGTAGTGGTTGTTCTCTGGCGAATATCTCCTGGTCCCTTGGCACCGTTTATCGAGTAATTTCGATATTAAATTCATTTTGCTCTTCTCCGAGGTAACGCATTCCAACGATTTCAAATCCTCTCGGAATATTCTCAGACGCCTTAGAGTAATCCATGACCCAATACACGCGAGATAAGAGTGACATATATTTTTTAACCGTACATTAGTTCAGTTTTTAGACCGACAAAGTTTCCGAGAATATCGTTAAATAAAATTGAGACGTCGTCTTCGTAATCTCCGTATTCTTCGACAAAGGATTCTAGAATTCTTTCGTAGTTAAGCAACGGAATAGCTCTAATTAGGTTTTTCTCCACTCTCTCGCTCCAATTAGTATCCGTGGGTAAACAAGTGATATCGTGGGCTATTTCGTTATGACAGCTGATATTTTCGCACGAATCAGTGAAATAAAATAAAATATTGGTCAAACTGTCCAAGATAATCTTCTTCATTATTTCTCTGGCCTCTTCTTTTCGCTTTAATTCGCTACCAATGACATTTTTCAAGTTCTTTAACCTTAACCAACTGTCCTTATTTAATGAAAATCCTTTCGATGTTGAGAATAGAATATCTCACCAAAACCATCTCTGTAAAAATATGCCAAGTTGTTTGGCCGTAAAAAGAAGTGAGATCTAAAATACGGCCAAGTTATTATCTCCAGGTGAACCAACATTTTATTCGACTTAAATCTTCTCAAGAAAGTTTTTCTGACTTGGCCATTTGCATATCAAGGATTCGTTTAATTCCAGATATGGATCGAAATTAAAATATTAAATCAAATTGGTTAAATATTCTTGATAAGCTTTTGTGGTTAAACTTGTAATTTCCGTTATTAACCTTCACGGGTGCAAAGAAGAAGGATGCAAGTTTGGAATGCTAATGGCCAAGTCAGAAAAACATTCTTGAGAAGTTTTAAGTCGAATAAAATGTTGGTTCACCTGGAGATAATAACTTGGCCGTATTTTAGATCTCACTTCTTTTTACGGCCAAACAACTTGGCATATTTTTACAGAGATGTTTTTGGTGAGATTTCACTCCTTTTTGTACGTGCATGTTCTTGTAGATTTATAGAAGTAGGATTATGAAGTGAAATAAACATTTGTACTTTTAGATTTTTATTTGTTCTTTCCAAGAGTTTTACTTGGCTTTGCCTTTTTCAACTTTTTTGCATTCAACTTTCTTTTTTTTCTCAGGCTGTGATAATTGTTAACCGTATTTCTATTCGAAGAACACAATATTGTGGCAAGTAACACTTTTAATCAACAGAATAGATTTAAGAAAAACTAAATGAATCAAAACACGCTTAGAACCATTTCAGACGAAATGAAAAGGAAATGAGTAAAAAATTTAATTACTAAAACATTATGTAAAAAACATAAATTTTGCAATAATACGAAAGAATCATATTAGTAAAAAATATTAATATTAAAAGACGAAAAAATTGAATTATAATGTCCTATTACGAGGGGATATAAATTATAAAACCCCCATTTCAGGGGCTAACAGGGGAAAATTCCCGCTTTTGGGACTTTTTCCTTTCTTTGTATGCTAAGTCCTACTTGTATGCCAAATTTTATCATTCCCGCAACACCGGAAGTGCCCTAGAGGTTTAGATGATGACTCTAATTTTAAACCCCCATTTCAGGGGCTAAAAGGGGGAAACTCCCGCTTTTGGGACTTTTCCCTTTGCTTGTATGCTTAGTGGTACAAGTATGCCAAATTTCATCATTCTAGCACCACCGGAAATGCCCTAGAGGTTTAGATGATGACTCTAATTTTAAACCCCCATTTCAGGGGCTAAAAGGGGGAAACACCCGCTTTTGGGACTTTTCCCTTTGCTTGTATGCTTAGTGGTACAAGTATGCCAAATTTCATCATTCTAGCACCGCCGGAAATGCCCTAGAGGTTTAGATGATGACTCTAATTTTAAACCCCCATTTCAGGGGCTAAAAGGGGAAACTCCCGCTTTTGGGACTTTTCCCTTTGCTTGTATGCTTAGTGGTACAAGTATGCCAAATTTCATCATTCTAGCACCACCGGATATGCCCTAGAGGTTTAGATGATGACTCTAATTTTAAACCCCCATTTCAGGGGCTAAAAGGGGGAAACTCCCGCTTTTGGGACTTTTCCCTTTGCTTGTATGCTTAGTGGTACAAGTATGCCAAATTTCATCATTCTAGCACCACCGGAAATGCCCTAGAGGTTTTGATGATGTGTCAGTCAGTCAGTCAGTCAGTCTCATAATGTGTCATTTTCACATAGGATTATCACAGAAACCAAATGAGTTAGAAAGCTGGAAGTTGGAGGACTTCCTAGGATTAACACTGTGCCCTTGAGGTGCAAATATGAGTGGTGTACTATTCCCCAGTACCGATTTAAGAGGGGGTTAAAATGAGGCTGAAATGTTTCGGGTAAAGGATTGCTGGTAGTGCACGACAACTTGGCGGGTGCACTGCCGTGCACCCAGATTATATCTATTATTCGACCCTCTAATATATTGACGAATATCAACTATTTTTCCTCTCTGACATACGAAGCATTTTAGTTTAACTCTCTGAGTACCGTCAACTAACCAAGTCAGAAATCGTCCCGTTATTCCGTTAAAGAAAGCGTCAATATCCGCTTCAAAAGTCCATATACTATTCCAAATACAACTGTCGAAAGATGCTTCGGTTTTAGTATCGAGTCGTTTGACATTGAAGACGGGAAGAATTCCGCTTCCAACGTAAATGTTTTGCTTCTCCGATAGGTAGTGTACTTGATTCATCTCTAACCGGTTATGAGAGAATGCTTCTTAAATCAGAGGTTATATAGAGCCTTTTTACTCGGGATTAAATAACACCGAGCGATCCCTAGTTATCATGATAGAATTTTCGAATTCGGAATAAATTATGCACGTGACAGTGTGGGGTAAATTGTTTTTAAATTTCATATTGATACGTAGATTTCCTTGTCGGGGCAAAGAAAGATGACTAGCCCCCGCATTTTCATCTGGGCTTAAATCTAGGCAATACAAAGCGTAACCTTTTTTGTACTCTTCGTACGTGATAAAATTTCCCTTGTTTTTTCTGTATGTGTTTAGAGAGGTGAATAACGACATATACTCTCGAGTGTATAGATTGTTTTCGTAATCAGGCGTAAAGGCTTCCGAAGGATAGGTATCGGTACCGACGTTGACGGATAGGTAATTAAGATCAAAAGTTTCAAAATTAAAGGGATTTAAAGAATGATTACCATTAAAGGCCGAGGTTCGAACTAGACCTATAATTACTCTTTGAGGTATTTTACCTAAGAAGACGTTTTCTCGATTAACGTCGTTCATTCCAGGTGGAATTGAAAAGGTTTTCACGACTGTTTGATTCAAAGGATAGATGGCGCTGGTTTGCTCTAATACCGTAGCGTGGGCTAACATTATTTCGGGATTTATTTTTAGTCTTTTAACGTACAATGAGGCATTATCGATAACCACTTTATATTTCTTATCAGCGGCTTCTTTCGATATTACGCAAAACTCTGGTTTGGATCGAATAAGCCTAAATCTAACGTCTACATTATTCAATAGGAAACGATTTAAGCAACAAATATCAACGTGTAACGGGGCGTATAAATCTATCGTACTCGATACCTTGGCTCTCTCGGCTCTTCTTAATATCCCATTGGTAGTAAGATTATTATTGGCTGCCACCCAGGCGGAATCGGGATCGATCGGATTATCCTTATAATATAAGCCTAGATTTAGTTGGCTTTCTTTAGCATCTATACCGTAGTTTAATAAATTCTCGAGATAAGCGATATAAGGGGCTCCTTGGTTAGGGGACTGAACGCTCGTGTTTCCTAAAAAGACGTCTATTTGGGAAAAGAGGGCGGCGTGTAAAAGATTAACTGGAGCTACTTTTTTTTCAGCCGCTGGTACGTCGGTGCCGTCCAAATGAAGCACCCTGACCTTAAGCCTTAACCTAGTTTTAGAAAGGTCGATATAATGTTCGCTCGTGCCAGGGACAAAAAATTCCAAAGGTCCACTATCCGTTACGGAGCTTAAAGGTTGATAACTTTCGTCGTTACTAGTTATAATGTTAGCGTTCAAAGGGGGTGTCGCGAATAGGTCTAATTCCCCCATCATGCCTTCGAATTGGGCCATCTTGTTTTACGATAAAAAATCGGCCTTTGATCTACTTTTCTTCTTTCGTATCTTCTGACGTTTCCGTCGAATACCAGACCCGTACTGAGAATTAGCCAGACTATCACCCGCTTTATGAATTAAATTTGAGCCCGCTATTTTTAGATTCCTTTTGAACGCTCTCTTGGGTTCTTCTCCAGCGCTCATATCTTGAATAAACCTTCCACCAAGTCCTAAAGCTTCTTTACCCACGCTCTTAGCTATCGGTTTCGCTAGAGGAGTTAACATTCTCATCAAAGCTCTAAAAATGCCTCCAAAACCAAATCCTTTCTGCACTAATACACCTGGTGGAGTTCCAAGGAACTGATCCTGATAATAGGACACGTACCTATTAGGTCGAGACATGTCGTCTAAAGTGAATTTTGATAATGATGCGATCCGATATAAAGGATATAGGAGCGTCGGCTTCGTCTCTAATATCAATTTTGATAGTTTCAATTTCGTTGGATCTTATAGGATAATAGTCTATAGTATCGTATGTGATAATTTTCTCCGACGTATCGTTTTTAGTGGGAATGACGCGTAGAAGAGGTTTGAAACCAGAGCCTATAAACTGGGGGTATATCAGATCAGTGTAAACGTATAAATATTGACTGACTATATCCGGTTTGAAGTTGGCGTTTGCAGACCCTAATAGACGATTAGTTTGGTCACCGAATCCTAACATAGAACCTAATTTGTTACGAACGCCTCTAAAAAGCACGGTGCACTCCTTATCAGTCGTTATTCGAACGGTACCGTTATCGTTTAACGAGAAATTAAACCGAGATTGATGAGCTTCGGGTATCGCTCTATTCATAGCTTCCAAAAGGGCGTCGACACTATAGGGTCCCTCAGGAATCTTTACCGTTACCATACGATTTTGAAGTTTTAAAGTTTTTTCCAATTTTATCTCGATATAATTATTGGTGTAGTTTATCGTAATATTTCTAGCTTGTTGAGACAATGGAATGGGACAAATGTATTCTCCAGTAATGTACTCGTCCGTTTCGAATCCTAAAACCTGAGCCAGAGGGCCAGGAGCTAGCCTGGCCTGGTGACCAGCATCGACTGATAATTTAACTCTCTTGATAGGAGGCCCAGTCGGGACTGACATATCTATAACCTGTATTTTCACGGGAAAATTCTGTTTTTCAAGCTGAACGGTTAAGTCACGCATCAGTTTATTCTGCATTGAAAAAATACGGCGTTTCCATTTTTATCTTTCGAACCTTCGTACTTTTGCGGTATTAACTCTACTCTTCTAACGTCCCAGCCATCATTCGTTAAATATCGTTCAGGTACCTGTATTTCGAAAGAGTTACAGGTATTGTCTATTACGGTTGAAATTTTCGGTGTTAATATTTCCGATAAACCAATTTCCCATTCGTTTGAAAGAATAATTGGTTTACCTAATTTTACCGTGAAAGACGATTGTGAATTATCGGGATATTCATCAGTTTTATCACTTAACAGAGTAACGAAAAAAGAATTGACCGACATAATTGATATTTTATTTAAAAATGAATGAGGATTTACACGTTATCCAATTTTATTTAGAAATAAAAGGTTGAACTCGATGTGATGGTTAGAGCGGGGTTCGATCTCGCGACCTATTGATTGGCGAACAAACGCGCTAACCACTACACCGAGAGCAACCTTAATCCCTTCCTACGTTTTAGAGAAGATTACATTAACATATACTTGGAAATAAAACTGGTAAATGTTCATGATAAAAACTATCGGGAGTACCGAATTTACTCATTTGTTCCTGTATGTATTTTATAAAGTCATTTCCGTAAAATTCGGCTTTTTCTTCTAAACACAATGGCGCCGGTGAATCCGTTTCCGGGGCTTTAACTCTTGTTTGATTTATACCGTGACCCAATCGGGTAAATAAAAGTCCATCATCTAATTCCTCCAAAATAATGGTACTTCTAGGTAATATGAATCGTTTCAAAATTTCCACCTGATTCTGGTACTCGATATCTTTTTCTTGAGGCTCTCTATCTTTAAACATCGGGCATTTCTTCGTAACACGAGCGATTTTCCCACTTTCAGATACTCGGTGTTCGAAACATATTGTATACATAGCGCATTGATCTAAAAGATACGCGACCATATATTGGAAATCCTCGCGCCCTTTGAATCGTTGATACGTCACTATATAACGCATTCTGTGTAAGAAGATCTATAAGTCACTGCTCTCTTCAAGGCGTTCGTCGAATAACCGAGATAAAGAGAGATCGCTCTCTTATCAAACAAAGTCTTATTTAAGTCTGGCGATTACGTCACGACTAAAGACAAGTACAGACACGTCCTAAAACCCCTAAACAATTAACAAAGACCTAATCAATTGACGGTTATAGAAAAGATTACATTAACGACTACCGGGAAATAAAAAGGATAAATATTCCTCGTAGATACTATCGAGAGTCCCTAATTTCCTCAATTCTTCCCGTAAACATTTTATAAAGTCATTTCCGTAAAATTCGGCTTTTTCTTCTAAACACAATGGCGCCGGTGAATCCGTTTCCGGGGCTTTAACTCTTGTTTGATTTATACCGTGACCCAATCGGGTAAATAAAAGTCCGTCATGTAAATCCTCCAAAATAATGTCACTATTATCAAATATTAATCGCTTCAAAATTTCCACCTGATTCTGGTATTCGATATCTTGATGTTCAGGAGGTTTATCTTCATATATCGTGCATTTCTTAGTAACACGAGCGATTTTCCCACTTTCAGATACTCGGTGTTCGAAACATATTGTATACATAGTGCATTGATCTAAAAGATACGCGACCATATATTGGAAATCCTCGCGCCCTTTGAATCGTTGATACGTCACTAAATAACGCATAGTGTGTAAGAAGATATCCATTAGAAGTCACTGCTCTCTTCAAGGCGAATAACCGAGATAAAGAGAGCACTCTCTTATCAGACAAACTCTAATTTAACTCTGACGATTACGTCACGACTAAAGAGAGACAAGTTCACGCCCTTAACCAATTAACAAAGACCTAATCAATTGGCGACCCCCACTCTCGACCAATAAACGAACTCAGAGAAACCCCCCCCCCCGGATAAAAAACCGGTTTTCCCCCCGCTAGACTCACGCGAGTATACACGCGCGAGTCTTGCGCGCTAGAAGGCTTGCGGCACACTTAAATGACCTAATTAACTCTCCATATTTTAGGTGGTTCACTACTTATAACGCATATGCTTATAATATTGGTACTATTGTTATTATTATCTTATATTTGCTGTGCTATAGCCAAGAGACAATAAATTATATATTAAGTGTATAAAAGTAAAAAATATTTTTACGAAACTTGATGGGATATCAGAACTTATACGGTGTAGCAATTGCAAAATGAAGCTTTGAATATTTTTGAATGTTAGTGTTTTTCTTAGGATCTCTTTTCTTTTCATAGGTAGTTTTTAAAGTGGGATCTAGAAAAATATTAAAAAAAATTGTAGTTTTTTTTAAATTTTCCTTACTTTATAAATTAAATACTAAATTAATCTCAAATTTTTGGTTCCTACCTCTTCTGGAATTTTCATGATCGGTCAGTGAAAACAATGAAATTTGTTTTAAAATATTTCGTAAACTATATCAACTACAAACTTGTATTTCGGCTATAAAGGTAGGCCCAGTAAGTTCTATTAGCTAACGAAATTTCGGAATTTATCTCTAAAAAGACGAAGATACCAGGGCTTAAAAGTGCCTAAGTTGCTAAGAGAAAAGTGTGTTTGAAGTTGACGAGTGCACGGAGTGCATCATTTGACGGAGCCACAGCTGTGCTCTGATATATTTTCTAGGGGCCCGACCCATTACCATTCCCGGGGCCCGCAAAGCCTCTCGACGGCCCTGGATACCAAAAGTCTCGAGGACGCTTTTACGAACCCAGAGAGAGTGCACTGCAATAATGCCAGTAGCTAATGGAGAGTATGTGCTTATTGGTCTCCAAAGAGGCCTAACCGAATTTTTAAATTACCATCCTAATTATTCCGAAGACATTTCCTTTGCTATTAATATTGACGGTTTACGTTTATACAAAAGCTCTGATACAGATTTTTGGCGAATTTTTGTAGCAGTTTTTAGTTTCTCTGAAGGCATATTAGGCAATAATTTTCCTGTAGGTGTATTTTGTGGCAAATCTAAACCTGGTATTCTTCATGAGTATATGCGACCTTTCATTAATGAATATGAATTAGAAACCCTTAATCAACATGGTTTTAATTTTGGGGGTAAAATATTCAGTTGCAACTAAAAAGGGCCTTTTATAATGGACACACCAGCTAGATCTTTCATGAACATTACCAAGGGCCATACAGTAGTAGAAACCACTCAGATATGGAAGGATCCAAGATGGACGCCACCCCAAGATGGCCGCCATGACATCATCCACCCAAAATATTGTACCACTTTATAAAAATCTTACATCACCTACCCTGCCTTCCACCATGCTATACTACCACGAGCGACTGCCTTCCACCGTGCTATGTCACTGTGTATGACTATTAAGGGGGTTTAACCCATTTTTAATAGCCCCAGACTACCACGAGCTCCTGCGTGTTATTTTCAGCGACCATGACGTCATCTTCTTAACTCAAAGCAAAACTAAAACAAGGTATATTTAACCTTGACGGTATCCCCAATCTTACTTTTCCTCCTAAGGTGCTAGTAATGGGCGTCACCCTTTAATGAACCCAAACCAGCCCGAACCAGCTTTTCTTTCTGTATTACTAAAGTTAATGAAAAAAACACACAGATTTTAATACATCAGATATTTACTTTTTATAAGATGTACAGATATGCGTAATAAATTAATACAAAATATATATTACAAAATAATCAACGAGAAGTAGGGATAAGCAAACGTGTCTCAAAGAGTTCATTGTTCACGTTATTTGACTCGGAAGCGCCATCAGTAGAGAATCGTCTGGGTCTGGTTTCTAATTGTTTCCCACTTCGCCGCTCAATTTCGTAAAGAGTTAACAAAACGTTGACTATTAACCCATAAACAAAAAAGAACAAGTTGGGAAAACCAAAATATTACCTCTCCGTGTCAAGAAGATTATATAAACTTAAGTATCCAATGAAAACGTTATTATGTTTCTGAGTTGGGGTTTCCCATTTTTGTTGTTGTTTTGAAAAATATATCGCAATGCACGGGCCTTGATAGATATAGGAGGCAATGAATGAAATATATCACAATGCACGGGCCTTGATAGATATAGGAGGCAATGAATGAAATATATATACAATGCACGGGCCTTGATAGATATAGGAGGCAATGAAGGAAATATATCGCATGCACGGGCCTTGGTAGATATAGGAGGCAATGATAATCTCTCACTTTGCACGAGAGGTTTATCTTTAATATTTAAATAAATATAATTATTTTTAATTATTTAAATCTTCAATAATTAACATTAATAATAGTTAAATCGTTTAAAATAAAGTTATACCTATTATCTTCTCAAACTTTGCTAATATTGACGTTTAAAGTGAAGGGTACCCCTCTTGCCTGCTTTATTCAAATTTGGGGTATATATACGATTCGGTTCCATTATAATAGTAAGGAAAAAGCGCAATTGCGAAAACCTTTGGTGGCGATCCCACCTTAGGGAGGCTAGACGTTTCTCGTAACCCTAGCTGATCGCCGCGGACATCCTAAAACCAAACGATGATAATGGAGTAGAAGCCAATGATACAGATTGGTGTCTATGTGGAATAGACGGAAGACCAGTGGATGGTGGCGTTAGAAGCCAGTGTAAGTGCAGACTGGTGTCAATGTGGGATTGACAAAGAACAGAAGATGGTGGTGATTAGAAGCCAGTAAGAACAGACTGGTGTCCGTGTGGGATGGACAAAGACCAGAAGATGGTGGTGTGAGAACTCAAGTAGAGGAGCCATTTCCGTGACTGTGAAAGCAGTTCGGAAATGGCGAACACGTTTGCTCCGATACGCAAACTGCGAACGCGGTCACGTGGGTGTAACAACGGACAGACAGACACACACACAGACACACACCCTTACGGGCACACGATTGACACTTGGGGACCGGTAAGGAGTGATTGACATCTGAGGACCCAATTAACTATAGTTCATTAAAAAGAGGATTTCATAATTAGTTGAGCGCCGTAAAGCATATAATTAAACACTCGCTGTGGAAAAAGAACCCAAGACATTTATATGTAGGGACCTGAAAACACACGATATTTTCACCGCATAAATGGGGACCTTAATTCCAGATTACTTTCAAATTTCAGATATAGATGTCGCTAGGTGAAAGTCCCCACTTGTCAATGAAGTCACTGCGTGGATCTTGAAAGTGTATAATCAAAAAATGTCCCCAGATATAAGGTAGGAAGACGGTTTAGGTCCCCACTTGTAAACCTGAAATCAGCTCAAAACTTAAGTGTTAAGCCTTTAAAAGGTCCGATTACCTAAATTTGATTATAATAATCAATATTTAAACTATAAAATTAAAATATACATGAAATTAGAAAATGTGTGTTTAAAAGACCCCACTTGTCTGTTGAAATGACGGTGAAGGTCCCCACTTGTAAATTTATCGAGTGTGAAAAATGAAATTGAAATACCTGATGGAACCATATAGGCTTCGACACTAATTCAAAATCTAATAATTTATACACAAATGTCCCCAGATATAAGGTTGGAAGACGGTTTAGGTCCCCACTTGTAAACCTGAAATTAGCTCAAAACTTAAGTGTTAAACTAGAAATAGGACTGATTACTTAAATTTCATTCTGATAATCAATATTTTAACTTTAAAATATAATATACATGAAATTTGAAAATGTGTGTTTAAAAGACCCCACTTGTCTGTTGAAATGACGGTGAAGGTCCCCACTTGTAAATTTATCGAGTGTGAAAAATGAAATTGAAATACTTGATTGAACCATATAGGCTTTGACACTAATTCAAAATCTAATAATTTATACACAAATGTCCCCAGATATAAGGTTGGAAGACTGTTTAGGTCCCCACTTGTAAACCTGAAATCAGCTCAAAACTTAAGTGTTAAGCCTTTAAAAGGTCCGATTACCTAAATTTCATTATAATAATTAGGGTTGTAAATTTTCCAGAAAAATAAAGCGCGGAAAATTTTCCGGAAATTTTTCCGGAAAAATATAAAACTAGCAATTATGTGAGCTTTGAGTCAATTTATCTAACTTTTAAAGATCTA
This sequence comes from Phalangium opilio, assembly GCA_019434445.1. Classification (NCBI taxonomy): domain Eukaryota; kingdom Metazoa; phylum Arthropoda; class Arachnida; order Opiliones; family Phalangiidae; genus Phalangium; species Phalangium opilio. The sequence goes on from JAEQBA010001153.1 coordinate 522,220, forward strand.
AAACATTCTCCAGTTATTTAGCCATCTTTAGTAGATCTATTAAAGTACCACCAAATATTAGTGGTTGATTTTCCCATAATTTGTGACTTTAAACAGGGTTAACAAACTTAAAAACATTAACAACATAACACCTCGTTTCCCTTACAATTACGCAGACGATCACTATCCTTTATGCCTGATAATTTTAGTTTCACTTGGGTCTCTTAACGTTTAGGTCTCGACCTTCTAACAGAGCAAACAGTAACCCTATGCATGCAAGCGATAGCAAATAAGTGAGCTTTTCCTATAGAGAATAGGGGTCACTAGACACTGTGCCCTTGGACAATTTTTTACACCTCCGAATTCACCTAAAACAAAATAATGAATGTTTTGAAAAGAAAGGCAATTGAAAAATTTTAAAGTTTTAACTTTTTAGTTGAAAAACCGGTAGCGGAAAAATACGGAAAATTTTCCGGAAAAATATAGCTCGGTCATTTTCTGGAAAATTTTCCGACCGGAAAAGTTTCCGCGGAAAATTTTCCGACTTACAACCCTAATTATAATCCTCCTTCGCTTAATTTCATCCTAATGTTCATCCTTGAAGCTCGTATTAGTTTGAGCTTATTGATGCAAGACCTGACCTAAATCACAGCCTACATAACCGTGTTTACTACTGTTTAGAGGTACGTGAATCTGTTAGAGTTCGAAATATTCCAAAGTCGCCACCGCGGCGCTGCAATCAGGCGTTGCTCTATTTTAACCTAGCCTCCTATTAAGATGACTGTCCATATATTAGTGGTCTGAGGTGGAATCTTTTTGATTCCAGGTCTATGGAATCTTTTCGTGCACAGGCATATGGAATCTTTTTTGTGGACAGGCCTTTGGAATCTTTTTGTGCACAGGCCTATGGAATACTGTTTACACAGGTGTACGGAATGTTTTTTGTGCAAATCTGCATGGAATGTTTTTGATCATAGGAGTATGGAATCTTCTTTGCACAGGTCTATGGAATTTTTTGTCCATGGGTCTATGGTATATTTATGTGCACAAGTCTGAAGAATCTTTATGTGCACACAAGTCTGAAGAATCTTTTATGTGCACAAGTCTGAAGAACCTTTATGCGAACAGGTCTACGACTTCGGTTTGTGCACAGGTGTACGACTTCTGTTTGTGCACAGGTCCACGACTTCTGTTTGTGCACAGGTCTACGGCTTCTGTTTGTGCACTGGTCTATGACTTCTGTTTGTGCACAGGCCTATGACTTCTGTTTGTTTACAGGTCTCGGGAATCTGATGTGCTCATTTCTATGACATCTCTTTTTGCGCAAGTCAATGTAATCTGTTTATGCGGAAGTCTATAACATTTGTTTATGCAAAAGTCTAAAATATCTGTTTGGCTTTAAAGATAACTGAGTCATTACAACCAAATGAGGATTTGGTTCAAAACAGATATTTGAATTTGTCGGTGTAAATAGTCAGTCCACTATTTGGTTGAAACGAATACTTTCAAATACCGCGCACAGCCCTACCGTGCTCCTTGGCAGTGAAAAGAATCTCGCGTTCTTTGGAACCGGCACCTCTAAAGAAATCTCGGATCGAGAAAAAAGGGATGGGGGAAATGACGTTGACGGCAGTGGACACTGGACTGAGCCCTACTTGCTGAACATATTCCCAAAAATTGGAAAGCACAAAAGTTCACCTCTCCGTCGTCTGCAACGCGTGAAACCGTTGCAATCTTTTATCCTAATCCTAATGATTGATTTATAAAATATTTTGGGTCGTCGACAAAATAAGTGGGAACCAATGGCATCATGGCCGTATAAATGCAGACGTGGAACTTAAGCACCCAAAAGCGACGTTTAATATGAGAATTATGATGAAAGATAAAATTCCGTACTTGGATATTTATTCTAATACTTTTCATGCGAACAATTTTAATAACAAAAAGCAATATTGAATGAATAATCTGTCTTTGCACGTACTCTTTCGAAAACAATGTGAGTTTAATTTTGGTGAAAAAACGAAGATAAGTATTTTTTTCAAATAACTGATGTTTTATAATCATAAATCATTTTAATATCTGGGACTTCGGTCATTCAATTTTCTACTCTTATTGTTTACTTTTTCTAGTCTTCGTCCACTAAGACATTTTTTATTAATCTAATTAGAGTGAAAACTACAACAAAGTAGGATCCAAAAAACTTCTGCCGGCCAACGACTTGTTTGGGCCTCGAACGAACCAACTGCTTAGACTCTATTCCGACAGTTTTTGGGACTTTGTGTGATACAGGGGTATCCTATTAGGCAATCCTCAGTCATGATCCATTACAAGCAGGTCATGCTAGTTAAAGCTCTAGGGCTCCCTAAATCTACTTTATAATTGAATTCATATCCAATCATTTTTGAAACTATATGAACAAGTTACTCCTTTTATTATTGGATAATATAAAACCCATTAGTGAAACTTCAAGGCATATGTTTGGTTTCAGCCTTAGCCTCTTATTCTAGTAATATTACAGAGCTTTATATCTGCGAGTTAGCTAAGACTTAAAGCAACTACTGCTGTTACAATACGACACTCTGGTTTAATGGGCTCTAGGGGCACCTCAGTATAAAAATGGCGGCAAATTCAAGCCGAAAAGCCATAAGACCGGTGTATAGGATATTGGGCCGCAAGCTTTGGATTGGAAAAATCTATTTTATTTTCTAAGAGTATAAGGTCTATGCAAATTTTCAGCCTTCTGCGTAAAGTGGTTTGGGCTGCGCGTTGATCATCAATTGCTGACAGTTATTCAGACAGGTTTTAAACTTAAATAGTCAGGCTATAACTTAAAATCAATATTCAAGTAAAGTTTTGTACCTTGAAGCACAAACTCAAATCAAAGGAAATTTATTGGTTCATTATATTAGGCTTGCAGGAGAAATTATAAGTTTTGAAATAATTTAACTAGCCGCAAGCTAGACGATCGAAACATCACCATCAAGTGTTTTTAGAATCTTGAACCAACTAACTTCTTCAATGTTAGGATGATCTGCACTAACGAAAGTAAGTATCCAGTTAGCAGAATCAAGAACGGCAAGACTAACATGTCCATCTTCATCGCAGTTTCCCCGTCCTCGAAGGCTTTAGGTGGTTCAACAAAAGCGTTTCTTGCCCCGAAACGGATTTTGTCCAAACTTTTATAAAACATTCCGGATCTGAAGAGTACGTTCGTTCTACAATTGTAAAAATTTACATATTTAAGTTTAACATTTTGGTCTTATAATTTTACTAATTTAAAACCATAAGCCTATCATACTTTCTGTAAGTCTGGGTCAAAAGAATTTTTACCACACTTTATAAAACGGCAGAGCGGAGTATTTCTTGCATATTGCTATCCTGGTGGCGGATATGTCATAAACAGAACAATACTATGGTTATGAATAAAATAAGTCGTTTAAAGGGACGGAGGCTAAACTGGATAATCGGTCCTTGTCTGTAGAATATGATGGACGCTCGCAAGCTCAAGAATAGACCAGGGACCCTATTCTCTAAGGATCTAAATCATTTGGATGAGAATCCAAATCTAAACGTTTGGATCGGTTCCATTTGGATAGGGCGCTTAAAACCGTATTCTCTAACCCAAATCCAAATCGACATTTGGATCTCCCGCCAAACCTTTATCCAAACCAAATGTACGTCACTTCCTCTTTCATTACGTAATTTTACTTACTGTTTATTGGTTAATTCTTTTGCAGAGTTTAATATAAAAGTAAAATGTTTTTAAGCCTTGGGTTTTTGCATGTTAGATTGTAATAATTTTGTAAAATTAAGAAACCTATTAATTTAATAGTTTAAGCTTATTAGGCCTAATTAATATTAAGTGGTAAATTAATTTGAATGAAAAATAGGTGGATATCTTTTATTAATTGGGAAATAATGCACACATTATTATAATTGAATTTTAGAAGTTAATTTATTATTTATTTTGTGTATTTAAAATTCAGCGTTAATTTCACTAAGGCAATAAATTAATTACCTACGAGGAATTAACTAGTTCATATGTTTAAAATTAGAATTTAATCGTTTCAAAACTAATAAGGTTTTGAACCGGTTTTTGTAATTTAGTTATTCAAATTTGTGATTGTCGATTGGTCAATATTATAAATTAACCAATGGTGGAATCAATTTTTTTTAAATTCAATGAAACTGAAATATCAATCAATCATCTACTGAAAGAGGTATCAACCTACTTTATTTTTCAAAATAAGGTGAATTATAGGATTAGATGGCTTGCTGCTTCAAACAAGATTTTTTATCATGAAGAGAATATTTTGTTAATTTTAGTCAAATTTAGATATTCGGTAATCGAGTTGATATGAATAAAGCCCTTTTTGCTCATGTCTATTTTAAACTTTAATCACAGATTTCGCTTACCATTTCACAAGCATAATTAACACTACTGAAGAAAGCAAATCTATCTGTGATCGGTAACAGTGACCAATATAGCAATTTGCCCAATTAATCGGTTTGAACTTCATTTGCACATTTTTATTCGTTAATTTGAAATGTTGCGAGAAATTTGAATGGAATATAAGTAGATATCCCTTTCAGTAGATAATTTTTGATGTTGATATTTAAGATTTATGGAGTTAAAAAAAATATTAAGCTTTGATATCAACATCGGTTAATTTACGATATGGGCTTATGATGGTAGTCTGTTTAGAAGATTAAATCGTTACTTTAAGTGTCACTAGACAGTATCTACCTCCAAAATCGAGAGTTAGTAACTTTATAGCCATCTCCTAGTCACAGTATATCCGAGGGTCAATTTCTTATATCATTGGCATGTGATAATCTGACGATAGCTGTCTTTTGGCAAGGCCTAATACCGTTTTGCTTGACTTTCGCGGTCAAAGTCCTTTTAAAGCATAGATCATATAGTATCCACCCTTGATTTTCATTTCGTAACACACGTTGGATTCGTAAACCTCGACGCGCACCACGATTAGAAACATTAAAATGCAAAAACAACATACTGACCGCATACTTTTTTAGTAAATAACACTTCCCACTACAGCTGTTTTCGGGGCTGAAGCGAGACGGCGATAAAGAAAAATTCTCCGGGGGGGGGGGGGTAGTTTCGAGGGAACGAAATTCAAATGCAAGGCGCGTCCCTTGAATTCGTAAATACCGACGTTTAACGCAATTATAATATTGAAATCTTATACAATTAAGTTAAATTTAAGAAAACAAAGCACTACTTTCAAAGTCTAAACTTTAAAAATACGACGATAAGAGAAGGCGAAGTAACATCAGGCAACGAGAGGCAAACATTTAAATGGCAAAAATTAACGGTAAGCCAAGGCTTAGCGCAATTTCACCGCCTTAAAAAAAGGGCCAAGTTTAGAAATAGATTGTGGGACAATAAAAAGGTGGAAAATTATGATATTAGGCTTATATTAAAGCTTGAAACCTACTTTATATTATATTTATAATCCATCCATAAGCAAATCCTCAATAAATATGAAAATGACCACGAAAAAGAACCCACTGTCTAATTTTTTCCCCTTAAAAAAAAAGGCGGCCACAAACGGGTTGAAAATGGGGAAAAGAGCTATCCAAATGACGATTTGGCCGGCCATTTGGCTTGCCAAATGTTTGGATAGGGTTTGATCCAAATGAAAAGGGATTTGGAGTTACAGAATACGGATTAGTGTCATTTGGGGATGAATCGACCCCAAATCCAAATCATTTGGATTAGGAACGATCCAAATGCAGTTAGAGAATAGGGTCCCTGGGCTTTGTGCTTTTTCCAATTTTTATGCAAGGATACTGTGACTAAAAATCTCTTTTTGAAACCCGAATAGCATTAGATCAGATGAGATTCCCAAGTAGCACACCCGTAACGGCTCAGAGCGTGTTGGCCCGCATGCAGCGTTGCTTCACCTCTCTGATATTAAATTAAAAAGACTTGGTTTGCCCAAGCCTAAAAAACAAAACGATAAGAGTTTTTCCAGTTGACTGAAGCGTAGATATTATTTTTCTAATGAAATTTAAACACAATCCGTATTTTACAACTCTTTATAATTTAATTAAATCACCTGATTTTCCTGGTAATGCATTTATTTCCTAGAATTAGTTACTTTTTCTAACGCGAGCTAGCCTCGCTCTGTAACTGTTTTCCTATCAAGACATGTAAATCTTTAGCTCATTATATGCGTTTCTGTTAACTTTACACCTCGTTGCTAATTTTAATGAGGATAAGCTTAGCGCTCTGCACACCGCGATTAACACGAACGATGCCGATGGTAACCTTCATAGAAAGTTAGAAGGGATTTCGAGGCGGCGCAAATCTGGTAGATGGACTCTCTTGGTGACAGATTTGCCATAAAACGAACAAAATGTGGGTACAGGGACGGAGACTAAACGTGACTTGAATTATGATACTAAGTCCTTGTGTGTAAGTTATGAGGGATGCTGAATGAGGGATCTTGCGCGTGCTCAATAATAGACCTAGTCTAATAAGTTGCAGCCTTAGGAGATGGCAATTCCCGTTAGCTAAGTTTCGCGCCTCCGTTTAAAAATATTGAGGCAGGTTTAAACCCAAAATCCTTAAAGCCATTCTCGTCAAGCTACTGAGTTTCAACTTCACCTCTTTCACATTCGATATGGAAGTCGCCATGGCTCGAATACTTACATATGTTTTAATATCTTCCGCGCTTCGGGATGTAGAGATTTACGAAATGGAACGTGTGCCGTGATGGATCCATACGGGTTTTTCGAAACATATATGTATTTTCTTGTTTTTTCTGATAGCTCCAATAGATAAACATATATCTGGACCATCGTTTTGTAATGAAGATAGCATACTGGCAGCTTTTCCAGGTCATCTTCCAAGCAAGACAAACTATCAACTTGGTTTTCCAATTTATATAATTCGTGAACATTTTTCTTCCTTGGCAACACTTCTGACTTAATTGGAACAAACTAAAGTTAAAAATAATGTAACGTTAGTTAAATTAAGAATATTAGCAAGATGAGAATACATTTTCGAATCTTGTCAAGAAAGTCACGTGTCATAATTATTCACCTTTAACTTATAGTTATGCATAGAGGACTTTTTAAATACAAACTGTTTATGTTTCCCTTCAGGCACATGTTTTAAAAGCATAATTAAACTTACCCATTCTTCTTCTGGAACTCTACCATCATACAGTTCAAGATTGGGAACTTTGAGAATGTCTAAGATATCTTCAACGTACGATACGCGATCCGGTACTGTTATTTTAGATAGCAGCAGACCAGTAAAGGACATGGATATGTTAAAAATTGCAAGTAACCAAAAAGCCCAGAATAGCCTCAGAGTCTTATTTCGAAAAATTGAAACATCATCTAATTTCAATAAAAAAAAACTGTAGATTTTGTATTCACGTATTAATTCTTGGCGTAACTTACTTCCCACATTAATTGTGGTTTTCAATATACATTTTAAGTATTTGAAGTATAATGATTTAAACCAGAGACCTGCACGGGCCGAGTTTTTCTGGCCCGACCCAAGCCCGGCCCGGTTTTGAATTAAGTATATTTAATCAAATATTGTAGCTAACATAAAATTGAAACTTGCACGATTAAGGTTGAAATGGTAATTTCTGTTATAAGAACCCTTCAATTTGACACACACTATTGTAAGAATTGCTTTCAACCTAAAAACCTTCGCTATAACCATTCTAAATTACTAATAATTAGAATTTAAAACAATTTTATTATCTCTCGCGCCTCTATTTGGTTGAGAACGAGTAGGGTTTAATTCAAGGTAAAGTCACTAGAATTAACTGTCCAAAGAAAGGGGTCAAACGGATGGCTATATAGTGTGGTTTCGAAAAACGTTGGTACGCTTATCGGTTATTGATCAACTAGCTTTTACTCGCGGAGTCGCTCGCTTGCAATAAGAACTTCCATCAAAATGATATAAAGTATGGGTAGGCTTTACTGATGACTAATATTTTTATAGCACCCTAGGAGCGAAGGCACTCGGCGTTGCCCGTCAGCCCGTCAGCCCGTCGGAACATTTTTCATTACTTTTCATGCGGACATTATTCCATAAAGGTTTTTAAATTTCTGGCCGCCATTTGAAAAGATTGCAGCAAATTGAGCCTAAAAGACCATTCAGCCTGTCTATATATAGGTTAAAGGAAACTAGTTTACTAAATATTTGCGAAATCGGTAGAAAAGGCGGACTTTGTTGCATTTTTTACATTTCTGGTCACCATTTATTTAGATGTCGGATTGGAAAATGTTTTCTTAGTACGCGCCTACTACTTATGAGTAACGTTCTTGCAAATGTTTAGCCTTCTAGGGTAAGCGGTATGGGCTGGCCGATGATTATCAGTCAGTCAGTCAGGACTTTAATTTACATGGATATAGATAATGCCCACTTCACAAGCCTACGATGCTTCTGTCTCTCTGGCGGGGCTACATAAATTATGCTTACGTTATTGGCTAAACGTCCAAGCATAGTTTCCACCTTTGTAACTTCTGAAGCGTTAAACTGAATCTTCCATCTAAAAAAAATTATGATACTTAATATCATTAAAAGTTCACTCGCGAACTCGCAATTAATTTTTATTTAAAGAAATATTTAAAAAACCATGTTTTACCCAAGTCTGTTTTTAATCATGTCTGTAAAAATTCCCACTATGCCCCTAAGTAATCCAGAGACTTCTTGGGTATCTTCATTTAGTTCTATTAAGCTGGGAAACTAATATAATTTAAAATACATTTTATTAGTATAATAAAAAATAATAGGATAAAATATTAATATAGATAAAATGATATATATTAATATAAATAAAATGATATATATTAATATAAATAAAATGATATATATTAATTTAAATAAAATGATATATATTAATTTAAATAAAATGATATATATTAATTTAAATAAAATGATATATATTAATTTAAATAAAATGATATATATTAATTTAAATAAAATGATATATATTAATTTAAATAAAATGATATATATTAATTTAAATAAAATGATATATATTAATTTAAATAAAATGATATATATTAATTTAAATAAAATGATATATATTAATTTAAATAAAATGATATATATTAATTTAAATAAAATGATATATATTAATTTAAATAAAATGATATATATTAATTTAAATATTAATATAATATAATAGAGAATAGAATCAAAGTTTATGTTCACGAAAAAGCGTATGAGAGCTTAGGAGAATTTGCACAGGCGAACATAGAGGATCATATAGTTGAGGAGTAGACACTTGAATTCGAGAATATTTCGCTTAAATTTAAGCTGGTCATTTCCTCTTTTATCCCACTGCCTGCCTGCCTTCCGTACAAGACATATACTTAATTGGTGGAAGAATGTTGTCTGTTTAATAAATATCTTCAAAGTTTTTTTAATGCTTTCATAATTCATTAATTGTAGCTTCTTTAATCGCTTTTTAAAGGAATGTTTCACCCATAAACCTTCTTTACCGTAATCCCTTTAATTACACCCAAAACCAAGATTTCGAGAGTTGAAAAAATTTTACATAAATTATATTTTAAATTAAATCAGAAAAACTAATTGTATTGAGGACCTTATAGCGCCTGTATGGTGCTTTTCCGCAAAGCCAGAGAGAGTGCGATACGTCACTCTCAAATATTACTTCAGTCCTCCATCTTATTGGCCGAGGTATCTATAGGACAAGCTCCTACTGAAAAGTAAACTCGACTATAACGCGGTTGACCGCTAGACCGGCGACAAGGTAGGTTGGCAGCGCCAGTAGAGATACAAATGTTGCGCCGTAGCAAAGGCCTAGCTAGTACGCTAGCGAATCGTGGCATATCGTAACCATTTTGATGCACTATAAGAATACTTACAGTGATCGGGAACAGTATAAAAACTCACCGCACACCTAGGGTTAACACTCTGACAGTCTTTTATAATACAACTTGGCATTTCGGCAATTAATTCTGATTCAAATTGATCATCGAAACGACTAACGAGAGCTAAACATACTTGAAGACGAAGTTGTCAGCCTGCAGTGCTAAAATCTCATTGGCTAAACGTCTATTTAAACCAGCCAGTCATCTGGCAGGTCTGGCCAAGCACGAGAGTGAAGTTTAGAGATAGGGATTAATTGTGATGTCCATATAAAACTTTAAATTATTAGCGATAGTTTTCATTTTATAATTAAAATAATTTCAGTAGTACCACTATCTTTATAAAAGTACTATTGAGCTAAGAGACAAAAAAAGTTTATGGGTGAACCATTCCTTTAATAAAGAGCAATAATTGCTAATCTAGGTTAATATGTTTTAAGTATAGCTCTCCTCTCGACTCGGAGAAGTAATATTTTGATTTTCCCAACTGGGATTGCGTCTGTAGGAGGGAGTCTTTAAATATGAGAGTCTGGTAAGATTATTGCAGGGGCTGCTGGCTTGTTGATAGTGTTCTTTGCTTGCCGCGGAAGCTATTTTTAGGTCCAGCATACTTTGTTTTTCATTAATTGTAAAGGCTCACTTGATGGTACTATTAATCCAATTGTGTAAAGTCCTCTCAAAACACATCAATTGTGGATAAGCATTCGATTTATATATAGGTTATGTTGCCATGAAATGCGTGAAATTAGTATCAATAGTGTCTGCAAACTTTATCTAATCCCAATTTAATTGGGCCAGCTAAGTTAGAAAGTTCAATGTATTGCGCTTTTACTTTACTTTTCTTATGTAAGGATAACTGGAATACGAGGAGAGGATAGTGATCAGACCCTTCGTAGTCACTTAGAACGCTAATAACAACTGCCACGGTCGAATCACAGTCATAGAACAGCGTCTCGAAGCTAGTAAATACAGCCTGGTGTCTGGGGTAGACAAAGATCAAAGATGGTGGTGTTTTGAAGCCAGTAAAGAAAGACTGGTGTCTTTGTCGGATAGACAAAGACCGTAAGGTGTTGTTAAACAGATTGGTGATGACATATAATGGAATAGTGGCCAGTGTAACTGCGCTATTAAACTTAAATGGAATGAAATTTTTACAGATTTCTGTGAACTGTGAATACAGTCCGGAAATTGAGAACATGTTTGCTCTGATTTACAAAATGCGAACGCGATCCCCTGGGGTGTATCAACAGACAGATACATAGACCGTCAAGTCGAGAACAGAGCCTCTCCGTGACGTACGTTATTCGATGACGTAAAAGGGCTCTTTTTTGCACATAAATAAACCAGTTAAGAAAACCAAAATAATATAAACTTATTTACCTAGATATGGAATTATTTCTCTCTTTTTTGATAAAAAATGGATGGTTTTATAAAATAGGAGGAGCTTATAAAGAAAATGTTGCCCTCGACGTCATTTAGTAAGTCATCTCGCTAGAGCGAATGAAAGACTACGATTTCCTTAAAGCATAGTCTAATCGATCACGTTGGCTGCTCGAGTAAAGAGCATGAGCGAGTGGACTATTCTCATTTCCGGTTCAGAACCGATGCTAGGAGATTCTCTGCTTTTCGTTCTCGCAGTAGCTCCCTTAGATAAGGCCTGATGACGGCTCTAATGTATAAGGAAGGTTTTTGGATTGGTTGTAACTTTTTTCGTATTAAGTTTATTGTTTTGAAATTTTTTACTGAACTAAAATCCGGGCTCTTAATATGTGGTAAAAATTTCAAGATGATCCATCCAATAGTTTTTTTATAATGCATAAATTTGCTAAGGGTGGTTTTCATTTCCATAAAATTTATCACAGATTTTGGCGAAAAACTAGAGAATCTCCATAGAAATAACATGGGAAATTTTCCAAACTTATCCATTTTGTGACTACCCTTACAAAAATAACTATACGTTTGATAGATTTGAAAACGGTCTTAAATGAAAGCCCCATTTTTAAAGTGTTTTTGTTTCATTAAGAAAAACAAAGTTCAAGTATTGTTTTTAATAGTTTTAAGTACCTGCTCCGAATTACGTGGTTTACCTTTAAACTGTGGAACTTAAGACTTTTTTGCTTGGGTTAAGTAATAAAGAAAGTCATTCTAGGACTTACGTCGTTTTACTACGGATAATCAAATTGGTAGGGCAATTAGCTACCTTAATTGTCATTATAACTTTTGCGCGTTTAACTAATTTAGTTGCAAAGTACAGATAAAATTTAATTAAACAAAATAAGCAATTAAAGATAATTACCAATTATAGGTAATTAAATTTTTACACGAGTCTAAACTATAACATCTGTTTGTGTACAAGTCTACGGAATCTGTTTAAGCGCAGACCTACAGAATATTTTTGTGCAAAGGGGTATAAAATCTCTTTGTGCAGAGGCCTATGCAATTTTTTTGTTTTCCAGGTCTATGAAATCTTTTCGTGCACAGGCCTATGGAATATTGTTCTACACAGGTCTACGGAATGTTTTTGTGCAAATCTGCATGAAGTCCTTTTGAGTATAGGAGTATGGAATCTTCTGTGCACAGGTCTATGGAATTTTTTGTTCATGGGTCTATGGTATATTTATGTGCACAAGTTTGAAGAATCTTTATGTGCACAAGTTTGAAGAATCTTTATGTGCACAAGTTTGAAGAATCTTTATGTGCACACAAGTCTGAAGAATCTTTATGTGCACACAAGTCTGAAGAATCTGTATGTGCCCAAGTGAAAAATCTTTATTACAACCCACTAGCTGCACAAGTCTACGACTTCTGTTTGTGCACAGGTCTACGACCTCTGATTATGCATAGGCCTTTCGAATCTGATTTGCTCATTTCTATGACATCTCTTTTTGCGCAAGTCAATAACATTTGTTTATGCACAAGTCTAAAACATCTGTTTATGCACAAGACTAAAACATCTGTTTGTGCACAAAACTAAAACATCTGTTTGTACACAAGACTAAAACATCTGTTTATGCACAAGTCTAAAACATCTGTTTGTGCACAAGTCTAAATCATCTGTTTGTGAACAAGTCTAAATCATCTGTTTGTGAACAAGTCTATAACACCTGTTTGTGAGCAATTCTATAACACCTGTTTGTGAGCAATTCTATAACACCTGTTTGTGAGCAATTCTATAACACCTGTTTGTGAGCAATTCTATAACACCTGCTTGTGAACAAGTCTATAACACCTGTGTGTGAACAAGTCTATAACACCTGTGTGTGAACAAGTCTATAACATCTCTTTGTGCACAAGTCTATAACATCTGTTTATTCACAAGTCTATGACATCTGTTTGTGCACACGCGAGTGACTTCTGTCTGAGCAAGGGTCTACGGAATATTTTTGAGCACGGGTCTACGGAATGTTTTTGTGCAAATGGGTATGGAATCTTTTTGAGCATAAGGGTTTGAAATCTTTTTGAGCATAAGGGTTTAAATCTTTTTGAGCATAGGGGTATTGAAAATGTTTGTGCATAACTCTATGGAATCTGATGTGCACATGTCTATAACATCTCTTTTTGCGCGAGTCTACGACATTTCTTTGTGCACAAGCCTGTGATTTCTATTTGTGCACAAGTGTACGAAATATTTTTATGCATAGGTGTACGGAATATTTTTGTGCAGAGGTGTACGAACTGTTTTTGTTCACAGGTGTACGGAATATTATAGGTGAAAATGGATTTGGAATATTTTTTTGCACAGATGTACGAACTGTTTTTGTTCACAGGTGTACGGAATATTATGGTGAAAATGGATTTGGAATATTTTTGTTCACAGGTGTACGGAATATTATGGTGAAAATGGATTTGGATTATTTTTGTGCACAGGTGTACGGAATATTTTTGTGAAAATGGATACCGAATATTTTTGTGCACAGGTGTACGGAATATTTTTGTGAAAATGGATACCGAATATTTTTGTGCACAGGTGTACGTGATATTCTTGTGCAAGGGTGTACGTGATATTTTTGTGCAAAGGTGAACGTGATATTTTTGCGCAAATGGGTAAGGAAAATTTTTGAGCATAGGGTTATGGAATGTTTTTGTGCAGAGGTCAATGGAATGTTTTTGTGAAAATGGATATCGAATATTTTTGTGCACAGGTGTACGTGATATTTTTGTGCAAATGGGTAAGGAAAAGTTTTGAGCATAGGGTTATGTAATGTTTTTGTGCAGAGGTCAATGGAATATTTTTGTGTACATGTATAAGGAAGGTTTTTGTGCAGAAGTCCGTGAAATATTTTTGTGTACAGGTATATGACTCATGTTTGTGCACAAATCTATAGAATGTTTTGTACACCGGTGTAGGACATATGATTCTGCACAAGTCTATGGCATCATTTTGTGCAAAAGTCTAAGGGATGTGTTTTTGTACAAATATTTGACATCTATTTTTGCACAAATATTTAACATCTATTTTTGCACAAATATTTGACATCTATTTTTGCACAAGTCTATGGTATTTGTGTGTGTACAGGTCTACAAAATATGTTTGTGCACAAGTCTGAAGAATCTTTATGTGCACAAGTCTACGGAATCTCATGTGCAAATGTCGTTTTAAGCAAGTCTATGAAATTAGTTTTTACACAAGCATATGACATCTGTTTGTGCACAAGTCTATAACATCGGATTGTGCAAAACCGTGTGACTTCCGTTTGTGTACAAGTCTGTGGAATCTATTTGTGCACGAGTCTACGTAATATATTTGTGCGCAAATCTATGGAATCTGTTTATGCGCTAGCCTAGGTCATCTGTTTGTGCACGGGTCTACGGAAAATGTTTGTGCAAATGGGTGTGAAATATTTTTGAGCATATAGGGGTATGGAATGTTTCTGAACAGGTCCAAGGCATGTTTTTGTGCACAGGTCCATGGATTATTTTTGTACACAGGTCTATGTCACATGTTTATACTATAGCCAATAGAATATTTTGTGCATAGCTCAATGGAATCATTTTGTGCACAGTTTTATGAAATATTTTTGTGCGCAGGTCTAGGGAATATTTCTGGGCAAATGGTTATGGAATAGTTTTGTGCTATGGGTATGAAATCTTTATGTACACAGGTCTAAGGAATCTTTATGTGCACAAGCCTATAGAATGTTTTTTATGCACAGGTCTATGGCTTCTGTTTGTGCACAAAACTATGGAATCTGGTTTGAACATGTCTATGACATCTGTTGTGCACAAGCTTGTGACTTCCACTTGTGCACAAGCCTGTGACTTCCACTTGTGCACAAGCCTTTTACTTCCACTTGTGTACAAGTCTACGGAATTTGTTTGTGCACATGGCTACGGAATCTGTGCACAGATCTCCGGAATCTGTTTGTACATAGGTTTACGGAATCTGTTTCTTTATAGGTCTACGGCATCTGTTTGTGCACAGGCCTACGGCATATTTTTTGAGCACAGGTCTAGGGAATCTTTTTGTGCACAGTTTTATGGAATCTCTTTGGGCACAGGTCTATGGCATATTTTTGTGCACAGGTCTATGGAATCGTTTTGTGCAAATGGGTATGGAATCGTTTTGTGCTATTGGGTATGGAATTGTTTTGTGCAAATGGGTATGGAATCTTTTTGTAAACAGGTCTATGGAATCTTTATGTAAAACGGTCTATGGAATCTTTATGTAAACAGGTCTATGACTTCTGTTTGTAAACAAGTCTTAGACTTCTGTTTGTAAACAAGTCTAAGACTTCCGTTTTTGCACTAGTCCATGGAATCTGATGTGCACATATCCATGACATCTCTTTTTGCGCAAGTCTATGATGTATTTTTGCGCAAGTCTATGATGTATTTTTGCGCAAGTCTATGACATCTGTTTGTGCACAACCCTGTGACTTTCGTTTGTGCACAGGTCTACGGAATATTTTTGTGCACAGGTCTACGGAATATTTTTGTGCACAGGTCTTCGGAATATTTTTGTGCTTAGGTCTACGGAATATTTTTGTGCACAGGCCTACTGAATCGGTTTGTGCAAAGGCCACTGCATCTGTTTGTGCACAGGTCTAAAGAACATTTTTCTGAAAATGGATACGGGATATTTTGTGCATATGGATATGCAGTATTTTTGTGCACTGGTGTACGAGATATTCTTGAGCATATTTTTGAGCATAGGGGGTATGGAATATTTTTCTGCAGAGGTCCATGGAATCTTTTTGTGTACAGGTATATAACATCTCTTTTTGCACAAGTTTATGACATCTGTTTGTGCGTAAGTCTATGACATCAGTGTGTGCGCAAGTCTATGACATCATTTTGTGCGCAAGTCTATTACATCAGTTTGTGCACAATTCTAAGGGATCTGTTTGTGCACAAGTCTACGGGATCAGTTTGTACACAATTATATGACATGTGTTTTCACAAGTCTATGTTATCTACGAAATATGTTTGTGTACTCAGGGTGACCACAAATAACCTTGTAATAGTTATAGGAAAATAGGAAATTTACAATTGATTTACAGGAAATTATAGGAGACTAGCTGTTACCCGCGGCATCGCTTGAGTGTAGTAAAAACTTCCATCAAGTATGGGTACATTTTACTGATTCGACTAATATTTTTGTAGCATCCTAGTAGCGAAGGCACTCGGCGTCGCCCATCAGCTCGTCGGGACATTTTTAATTACTTTACACGCAGACATTCTATAAAGAAAGGTTTTTAAATATCTGGCCGCCATTTAAAATGATGGCAACAAATCGATCCCGAAAGACCATTCAGCCCGTCTATAGGTTAAAGGAATCCAGTGTACTAAATATTTGTGAAATCGGTTGAAACTCGCAGACTTGTTACATTATTGGGCGCCATTTATGAAGATGGCGGTGGATTGGAAAAATCGTTCTTAGTACGCGCCTACTACTTACGAGTAACGTTCCTCCAAATTTTCAGCCTTCTGGGGCCAGTGGTTTGGGCTGGGCGATGATTATCAGTCAGTCTGTCAGTCAGTCAGGACTTTGATTTATATAGATATAGATGTATAATTAAAAAAACAGGAAAAGACAAGAGAACTACTCTTGAAAAAATAGCAAAATATAGGTTGCAAATGATTTGAAAGTAATAAAACAAGACTTACAAAGGAGCTTTGGTTTAATTATAACCATAAGTTCGTAAGATATGTTACATAAATTTGTCACTGTTAACTGAGAGCTTGTCTCGAAGTGACGTAAATGATAGTAGGGGGAATATGCCGTTCCCAGTGCAGGTACAGTGGAAGGCAGGGGAGGATGGGAGGATGGGAGGATTGGAGGATGGGAGGATTGGAGGATGGGAGGATGGCAAGATGGCGGGAGAGAAAACGTAAACCTTTTGATTGACTCACCCCTCTCTCAGACCGGTAAGAGGGCGTTTATGATTGACTCACCCCTCTCATCCCCGCACCTGCAAGGGGTGTTTTTGATTGACAGGTCAATGAAGCGTGTTCGATTCTCGGATGTGGAAGTACATACATTGGAGTATGAAGAAAGGGTGAATTATGATTTAAGAAATAAACAGTATTTTAATATGTTAATTAGATTAAAATTTGAACCATTAATTTCTCCGGTATTAATCAAATGGTTAAGGGGGTATGAAACTCCAGATGACGTTGGGGGAAAATAAAGAATCCCAGTAAAAACCCAGCTCTACCGATTATTCTAGATCATTCTAGAAAAATTAAAATTCGCCCCGTAAAACCCAGGTTAACGTTGTTTAAGGCCATGACGTAAAATGTACAGTCAAAGTTGTAGATTGTTCGAGAATAATCTTCCCGAAAAAACCCACGGCGTAAACACCAATAATGTACAGTCAAAGCTAGGATGATGATCTTATTAAATAGTATAAATAGCCAGGACCCTGAGTTAAACAACCATCACAATCTCTCTAAAGTCCGACGAGGAAGGAAGGACCATCCACCAAGTACAATGTAAGTATAGTTTTTGTGGACTTGTTATTTTTAAAGCTATAGTTTGGATATAAAACTTAGATTTTTTTTTTCTATTTGACAGAATGTCTGCCGTAGTGCTATTTCCCCTATCAGATGAGAAAGTAATTGAGGTTACCCCGAAGTTAGACGTACGACTAGGGTTCAAAGACAGTTCTACGGGACTCATACTTCACCAGTCCGATTTCCACGAGCTATACGCTAGGAAGGATGAAATATTCAAGTTCTTCGAAACCGACGACGCCCCGGAGACATCATGGTTCTTTACCGGTTCTGAAACGAAGCGTGTGGAGTTGCGAACATATCGAGACCGTAAGATTATAGACATCAGGGAACTATACCCCGGAACAGGTGCTATGTACGGCAAGTTCTTCCCAACAAAGAAGGGATTCGCCGTTGGACACTACCTTGCCAAGACGTTAATGGATACGTATAAAGACGTAGTCACATTTCTTAACGAGGCGAGTCGAGTACGTGTGTTATTAAAAAATTGTATTGTAGAACAATTGAAATCAAACATCCGTAAATGTTGTTACGGATGTAGTATTGATCACCCCTCTCAAACTCAACACGATTGTTTGAATGGGTGGGAAATGCGTGTTTCAATGAACTTTGACACCGCGATAAGTAATCTTGATTATGTTGAAATTTATAAGATATTTACTTTGAGCACTTTTCTAAGTGACGAATTTTGTAAGTCTATGATTGGTCAAATCGTATGTAATGCCAAAGAATATTTGTGAATAAAAAACAACTTGATTCTTAAAAAATGATTCATTCCTTAAAATGGACTTCAGCTTACAACACCCATTTAATGGTCTCATAGCCGGGGCGACACAATCGGGAAAATCATACTTTGTAGCTAACCTTATAAAGTATAAAGATATATGTATATCACCCCCTCCAGATAGGATAATATGGTGTTACACTGAATATCAACCGAAATTATTTAATTCGGTATTAGATCACACGCCTTCTGTAGAATTTCACGAAGGTATATTAAATGTGAATATATTAGACCCCAATATCAAGAATTTTGTTATACTTGATGATTTACTTTGTGAAATATCTAATAACAAGGATGTAACTAATTTGTTCATACGGGGATCGCACCATAAAAACCCCTCTGTTTTTATTTTGATGCAAAATTTATATTACCCCGGGAAGGAAATTAGAACATTAAATTTAAACGCCCACTACTTGATAATATTCAAATCTCCTCGAGATAAATCGGCTATATTTCATTTAGCCAAACAGATTTGTCCCACCAATAGTAAATACGTTATCGACGCGTTCCATCAGGCAATTGCTAGAGATTTTGGGTATTTATGGGTTGATTTAAAGCCAACGACGTCAGATGATCATAGACTACGGACGGGACTCATACCGGGCGAAGAAGCCGCAGTCTATATTCCAAAATGAAAAGAGTGCATACGCATCAACATTTCTTAAAGTATCTGACTACTTGTAATGCGTGTCAGAGAAAATACGCTATCAAACACGCTAGTAATGACTCTATCAAGGCCATAGTGGAATGTTGTATAAATGTCCTACGCGGTAACGTGAAGTTATCAGATGACCAGAAGAAACGATTGAAGAAGCACTGTCTAATGTTACGGAAGTTATCTAAACAAAGCACCGTAGCAAAACGAAAAAAGATCCTTATTCAAAAAGGTGGTTTTTTACCTCTCTTGTTAGCACCCCTTTTATCACTTGTTAGCACTGCTGCTGGTGCAGCTATAAGTAGAGCAATTAAAAATGGCTAGAAAGATGATTTTGGTACCTGAAGAGGTTTACCGCCGATTAAACTCACAACCAAAAGTTGAACATAGTGAAAATTTGGATACGAAGACTGTTTTGGTAGACAACAAATTGAACCAGACGCTAAAAGTTAACATGTACAATCATTTACTAACGAGTGCTATTAACAAAAGAAAAAAGAAGAAACCTGTTAAACAACAGAAAAAGAAAGATTGGTATTCTGAAATAGCCATGACAATACCAGATTCACACCTCAAACCAGCCATTGCCTTATACAAGTGGATTGATATGAACTCCAAGATTAATTGGTCTCCTAACGGGGAACTTATATACAGGGGACAACCAATCGTCGGGTCGAATATTATGGATATTTTACACGAATCAGTTAAAGGTTATAATTATGGATATTTTACACGAATCAGTTAAAGGTTATAAAAGTAAACCGAAACACACTGTCGTTGGAATAAATCAGTTTTACGAAATGTTAATAAAAGAAAATGTACCAAAAACTATCGTGAGAAACAAATTCCCATTTGGAAACTCTACGAGTGTTGTACCAAATACCTATCTCGATGTATCTAAAAGCGATTTACCGAGCATTGATTATTATCCCCCAACCCCAGATTCCCACTACGGTAATGGTCTCAACACTTGGATAAACTTGAAATAAAGAATATATATCAATACCACGTTTCATTTCTTTCACAAATTACTTACACGTTACCATGGAAGGATGTAACGACCCTTCTCCCACAGGGCTTCTAGCCTCCCTGTCCGTTTCATTTTTAAATAATCCCAAAGTTATTACGGCGCTTTTGATATTATTTCTTATTATAATTATCGAGTTATCTGATTTCGCTTATTGGTATACTCAAAAAACCTTAAACTGCACGACTAATGGATAAACTAGAAGAAATATACTTCAATGAAAAAGATCCGGGGAGCTTCGGAGGTGTACAAGGACTATATAGGGCTGCGAGGGAAAAGGGGATTAACGTTTCCTTAAATGATGTTATTGAGTTCCTACAACGTCAAGATACGTATACACTGCACAAACCCGCGAGGCACAACTTCAGAAGGAACAAGACTATTGTGTACGGTATAGATGAACAATGGCAACTTGATCTGGCAGACATGCAAAACATTAAGCGTCATAATGACGGATATAGATTTCTACTGTGCTGTATTGACGTATTCAGTAAATTTGCTTTCGCCGTCGCTATTAAAGACAAGAAAGGACCTACGATGGTTGCGGCGTTTAGATCCGTTTTAGAGTCTGGTAGAAAACCCAAGATTGTTCAGTCGGATCATGGGAATGAATTTCTAAATAAAGAACTGCAAAGTGAATTGAAACGTTTGGATATCAAGTTTTTCGCCACACACTCGGAAGTGAAATAGTATAGTTGAACGATTTAATCGAACCTTGAAGGAGCGAATGTACCGATATTTTACGCAAAACGACACCTACAAATACATTGACGTATTACCCGACTTATTGGAATCGTATAATAACAACTACCACAAATCAATTAAATGCAAACCCACTGAAGTGACAGAGGAAAATTCGAAAGAAATCTGGTTAAATTTGTACGGAAAAGTAAACTTTTCGCCGCCAGTTTCATACCCCTTTGAAATTGATGATTTAGTTAGAATTAGCAAAAATAAAAGAACGTTTGAAAAAGGGTATTTGGCCAATTATACCGAAGAACTATTCAAAGTAACAGAACGAATCCCGAGAGATCCACCGGTATATAAACTGAAGGATTTGAACTCCGAGCTCATTTCCGGTGTGTTCTACAAAGAGGAAATACAGAGAGTTGGCAAGGACCTAGAAAACTGTAAATTTAAAATTGAAAAAGTATTACGAAAACGTAAAAAACCTGACGGTACTAAAGAACTCCTCGTACGGTGGAGAGGGTATAGTTCCGAATTTGATTCCTGGGTGCAAGAAATCGACGTAAAATGAGTTTCTACATCACACTACCCTCTGACTCGTCAACGCAATATTTCAAAGGAAATACTATAAGCAAGTTCAGAACGTATCTACCAGAACCTATAATTCTAGAGGGATCTCACGAGGTTGCTCTGGCTGAAATAAGCTATCCTAGAACTTGGAATAATGTAAAAAGGGAATGCGCAGTTCGCATTTGGGATAATTCGTTCGTAGGTGTTGCTTCGGATGCAATGGATGAATTCCCAGAAGAGGGATCTGGTTTTGGTGAAAGTGGACAGACAATTAACGGAGTGAATGAAAACCGGGGTATATCGATAATTATACCTCCCGGATATTACGGTTCTGTAGAGGAATTACTCGAAATATTGTCAGCCGACGACGATGCTGGTGCTACTGAAAAAATAAAATCTAGGGTTGAGTTTTCATACAACAAACCAAATCGACGGGTGATGGTTGAGTTAAAAGGGACGAACCAACTTTATATCCCAAGCGAAATTGCCATTATATTAGGGTTCACGAGGAATTCCAAAAAGACTTCACTGTGGTCGCCTCTATGACGGCCCCATTCAGTTGTGATATGGATGCTGGAATGCACTCCTTATTCGTATACTCTGATATAATTCAGTCTCGATCGGTAGGAGACTCTGACGTCCCTCTCTTAAGAATTATAAGTATCAACGGGAAAGATGGTGACACGGTGGAAAAAGAGTTTGCTAAACCCCATTACATGCCCATAGCGAAAAACAACTTCCAAACAATTGAAATAAACATTATGAGTGAAATGGGTAAACCGGTTAAGTTCGAACGTGGGAAAGTTCACGTCACTCTACATTTCAGGCCCAGAAGAACTTGGCACTTGTTATAAGAACTACGTTGAATTCAATCTCCGCCCCATTTATGACGTGATTGTCAAAGTGTAAGGATGTCTCCATATAATACGGGTCACGTTTCTGTTAAGGATTATGAGGACTATTATCTAAATCAAATTGGACATGGATCCATCCCAGTATATAGAGGTTTGGCCGTGCAACGTGGTTATGGCCTGGGGTCAATTATCTCCTCGGCGTTCAGATCGGCCATGCCATTACTTAAAAGGGGTGCCACGTTCCTAGGTCGAAAGTTTTTAAACACTGGCGCGAAAATTGCGACGGATTATACAAGCGGTGTACCCATTAAACAAGCATTGAGAACTAGGGGTAAAGAAGCGGGTAAGGAAACATTGAGAAGGGCCGCCGAAGAAGTGACCAAGCTAACTGGAAACGGACGTAAAAGGAAACGCAAAGTGTCACCCATCATCAGTTCTGTTCGAGCTAAGAAGAAGAGAAGGTCGTCATCTTTACACCCGGATATATTTTCATAATGTCGCTCGCACACCCAAACTCTATGAACAGCGTCAGCTCGGAACTAAATGTTTTTCACGTACCCTATACCCAAACTGGGATAGTAGGAAGTCAATGGGTGGAGTATAACTCTACCTCCAATGTGGATGAAAATCAGGCTATTATATTTCCCGTCACCGGGAACTCCGAGACATACATGGACTTGAAAAACACGCTCCTGCATTTACAAGTAAAAGTGGTTAAAGCGGATGGGTCTCTACCTAAAGCCGCTGTGTACGATGCGAATGGTGATATAACTACTCAGGCGGATAAAGTTGGACCCGAAAACCTATTACTCTCCAGTCTTTTTAGTGAACTACACGTATCGTTGAATGATAGATCAGTTACATCATGTCCTCAACAATACGCATACAAGAGCATGATTCAAACGCTATTGACATTTGGTGGTCCAGCGAAAAAGAGTTTTTTGACCGGGGCACTATTCTACAAAGATACGGCGGGACATTTTGACGACTTTTCCGAAAATGAAGGGTTTTTGAAACGGAGTGAATTCGCCCAAAATGGGGTTATAGACTTGATTGGCGTCGTACACGCCGATATATGTCAGCAAAATCGCTTTATCCCCAATCTGGTCGATGTGAATTTTAAATTTATCAAAAGTCCCAACGAATTCTGCTTACATGCGGATGGAAATAAAGCGAAAGTTATATTTACCCACGCTTCGTTATTCATAAGAAGAGTTAAACTACGGCGTGCCACCCCGAGATTATGATATCACACGCCAAAACCCTGGAATTGGCCACGATGAAATACCCCATAACACGTACGGAATGTAATACGTTTTCCATATCTCAAGGAAGTAAAATAGCAGTCAAAGACAATTTATTTAGCGGTCAACAACCGAATAAAGTTGTAATTGGATTTGTAGACCAGAACGCGTTTTTGGGTGATTATAAAATGTCGCCTTTTAATTTTAAAAATGAAGCGGTGACTCAAATCACCTTATCCGTTGATGGGGTTAGCGTACCCCATAAACCCTTAAACCCCAACTTTAAGGATAACCTATGTATGAGATCGTACGCCAATCTCTTTCTTCAAACCGGACAATGGAATATCGACGAGGGTAATTTCATTGACCGTGACGAGTTCGCCAATGGTAATGCTCTTTTCGTATTCGACTTGACCCCCGACCTGAATGGTAGTTCGACTGAAAGTTTCAACTTTATAAAGAACGGTAGTGTCCGATTGGAGTTAATATTTGCCGAAGCGCTACCGGCTACAATTGCCGTCGTTTACTATTCCGAATTCCAATCTTTGATTGAAATTGACAAAAACCGAGCTGTTCTATTCGATCAAAGCTCATAATGGACTCCCAACAACTTGAGAGAATATTAAGGCGCGATCCATACACTAGACATTTGTTCCGGGGAATATTTCCGGCGGATAAACTACCACCAACTGTTAAAACATTTCCATCGCTGTACATTGTGAACACTGATACGTCTAAAGGGGGAGGAAAACATTGGACGGCTATATACATTTCGAGGAAAAAGAATACTGAATTCTTTGAAAGCTATGGAAATCCTCCGGATTTATTTAAATTTAATGATTTTGTAGAGCGAAACAGCCTAACTGTTACGTTTAATTCACGCCAACTACAGGGGGAATTAAGTCAAACTTGTGGCGGGTATTGTGTCTATTTCTCGTTGTATAGATGTAGGGGAGTTAAAATGTTTGATATAATAAAACGATTTACTAAAAATAAAAATGTTAATGATCGTATGATTTCCGAATATATGTATAAGAATTACTCAATAAATTTGTCATAATTTTTCTCTTTATTTTGCATGTTTATGCCCGTGGGCTAGTGTGGTAATACCATCATTTAAATATGACCTTATCGTCGCATGGATTAAACATAGTTTGGTTTGTTTTACAGTTTTTTAAAATGTGCTTATCACTTACACTCACGATTCTAACCATTTCCGCGGTGGTCAGCTCGCGGTTGAAGAGACACTCGCGGTAATGCGCGTGCCGGACCGCGTTTCTGCCGACGCGCTTGCAAACTCCCTT
>JAEQBA010001153.1:547301-621527 GCA_019434445.1 Phalangium opilio
AAGTGGATGGTCACGAGGATAGCCGGAAAAGTCGTACATGTTGGATTGGGCAGCAAAGTCCGCGTATAGATCCTCTGTTGATGTGGTAGGTGAGGCTATCTGTAATTTTACATAATGTTAGTACAGGTATATGTTACATATTCACGTAAAACATACCAGTATCCGTGAAGAGGAGTTTTGCCCTATCTCCATATTGTCTCCGGATGACGTCATAATGAAATTCGTACATCAGGAGTTTTGAGAGATCCAAGATGGCAAACCCCGTGTATATTGGTCGGTTTAACACCAACTTCTTCTTGGCGGAATGAATACCGACCAGTTCATTATGAAAAATGTGAATTTTTCAAATGCAGGTGAGCAATTTTTCAAATGCAGGTGAGCTGGCTTTCTTAACGCCTTCTCGGGAGTGGTTACCAATTTGAAATCTTGGCGATTCCTAAGGTTCTCCATGTTTTGCCTGAAAAAGAGAGAGAGGAAATATTATAATAGAGCTTAATATAGTAATAATTAGTTTTACTACACACCGAATACAGCGTTGTTCATTAGTTTAAAGAGATCCTTTTCAAAATCGTCCGTCGCCTTGGTTCTCTTCTCCGTGTTAAAACTTATATATGTTTTAACCACGCCCCTTGTTCAAATTTCAATATCCGGTGAATATGGGTGATTTTTAAGCCTTTTGCTACGTAATATTTCAGGTTGCGATAGTGCACCACATATCGTCCTTTTTGAAAAAGTTGGGTACGAGTTTGGGTAGTGATTCCTTGATTGGGATGTTAAGAGCCGTCATCTGCTCTTTAGAATATTCGGAGAGGAAATCCGGTTTATTGTCATTGATTCCGGGGCTAGTGGGTAGCAGTTGTGGTTATCATGGAGGTCCTCAGGGTACTCCAAATCAACCTCAACTATAAAACCCTCCGGTGCAGTGTTGGGACAGTCCAATATTTCCCGCTCGAGTTCAGGTTTGGTTCAACCCATCGAAATTGCTTCATTGGCAGGGCGTCGCACATTACAGTGCCGTAGAGGTTGTTGCAATCTATTGATACTATTCGTTAATACCATGATGTACAGATTGTCTCAAAATGATACCTAGATAACATATGTAGCTATCTGATTTTGTGTTGTCGTACGTCTCCAGATATTTGTTATTAGCCTCTGCGAATCGATGACTAATCATCGACACCCCACCCCGAATTCCCTTTTCGATAAAAAGGTGCATGTCCTCGTCTAGGAATAGGTCCAAGCACACCTTGGTGATACGTAAAGCGGCGTTCCAGCGTAACCAGGTAGTGTATAGGCATGGGCGGGATCTAGACGGTAATACGTCATGCACATTTTGCGGAAGTTTTGGAACACGTCCGCTAGGAGGAGTGTGTCTGATAGCACGTACAAGTCGTGATACCCGCCTAATAGAGGGGATAATTAATTTCGTCTATTCAAATATGTTTTATATATATATTTACCTAAATTCGAATCTTAAATGATTCCCACACATTCTGGGCATGCATATAGTCGTCGGAGCTCAGCGGCTCATCTGTTAAGTCATTATGGAAGCTTTCGATTGGTGGTAATTGCGCCTCCTTAAATCGCTCCTCGGAATCCATGTATGAATATGGGTATACACCCTTCCGCAGAAGTAATTTTACTTCTTCTGGTTTAAAAACCGAGCTCAATATAGGGAATTTTTGAGCACCCCCTTAGCCAAATTTGAAACCAGCGTTTCCAGTGAGGCGGGTAGAAAACGGATGCTATCTATAAAGCGGAGATTGCTCAGTGAGAATGAAATATATGTTTCGCTATTAGACGCTATGCAGTCTATCCTCGTGTTTTTCACGGTAGCGATATGTTGCATAATGAGATGAGCATCGTATCTGTTGATTAAAAATGTTCGATAAACACCTCCCCTTATGGTAAATGGTGGATAATCTATTATTACCTGCTTAAATTATGCATCACGACTGGGATAAATTTTGGCGCTTTTAGCTTCAAATTACAGCTTTGACAAGCGCTTCCCCTATACGCCCCAGTATAGTGATCATGGTCACGTGTTTTGACCGATGTTTGAAGGAATGGTTCTTCGCATACGTAACAGCGACTTGAGGATTGGAAGGAGGCCTCCTCTTCCGCCGTTAACTGCATTGGAATGTTTTCCTTCAATTTTTCCATTATAGTTTTGGATTCATCCATGAGCATTTTAGAAATTTTATGCCACCATCGCACCCTCTATATGTCTTGTGTTTAACAAGTTTTCCTGAAATTGTATATCGTTAGATGACTGTAATATCTGTACACACAGGCTTTAACTTACCAGTAGGACCAATAATCGTGTATGAGAACCCACATGCTGTATGAAGCGCCAAAGTTGTTGTGGAAGATAATGATGCTTCCGGGAGACACGTTGTCACCTTTGTCAACAACGATTCAAAATCAGCTATTATGATGTATGGAACCTATAAATAAACGTGTAACTATTATAGAATTCTAACAAACTATTATATTGTTAATAAATTACCATTTGATTCCACCCGTAATTTTTGAATTTCAAAATGGGTTCATCATGCGGCATTAATACTCGCTGCGGGTCGTGTACGTTACATTCCCGAACGTGGTTGTTATGGGTGGCCTCGGTGGTACTTCTTTTCAAACAATACCGACAATAGAATGATTGGTCATGTTTCGAGAAGCCGTTAAACAGTCGGCTGAGGTTACGAATTAAAACATAGTGCTTTGATTCCCCATTAGAAACCAAGAGAAGGTCAATTTGTCTCGATTCGCGCACTTTATTCTCGCTCACGTAGCGAGGGAAATATCCTTTTTCGTAGGCGAAGATATTCACGTATAAATTGTTTTTCAATTCGAAACGTTTGAGTTTAAAAGAGTCTAACTCAAAAGGGAAAGTGATTCCACATAGGTCTAGTTCGTTCTCGTATGGCCTATAATGTGATACGCGGTTTGCGTTGACTAACGCTGGGTGAAGT
This sequence comes from Phalangium opilio, assembly GCA_019434445.1. Taxonomy (NCBI): domain Eukaryota; kingdom Metazoa; phylum Arthropoda; class Arachnida; order Opiliones; family Phalangiidae; genus Phalangium; species Phalangium opilio. Next base: position 550,277 of record JAEQBA010001153.1, read on the forward strand.
TTTGCTAAAACCGACCATAGGAAACACTTGTTATCCTCTGGATTTTCTGGATTAACATTTACAGTAGCCCGTTTATTAGCGATCACGTCTGGCAGTTCAAAGTACGTTCCACCAACGAGGGGTAGATACTGGATAATATTAATTTGTAGAAATAGGATTCTATCCAATATTCAGCCACTCGCCTTAGCCGTGAACGTGTTCATGCTTTCGGCGATCTTATCCCTACTGACATTGATTTGTCCCGGAATGACTTCCGGCGCCAAAGTCGCGTGCGTGAACCCACGGAAGAACGGCGAGGTTTCCGTCTCAGTTCCGGTATTTCCCAACTCGCGGGTGTACCGCGCTTGTATGACTATGTACCATTTGACGCCTCGTTTTTCGTTTAATTTGTTTCTAATATATCTCTCGAGCTTATACCTATGTTCATTTATGAACAAAATGGGATCCGTAACACCTTCAGGCGCGGTGATTCTGGCCGAGAATATCGCATCGTTCAAGGCGTTAATTTCCTCTATAGCGGGATCTTGTTGTTCTGTCTCCCAGTTGTCCATAAATTCATTTAACCCGACGTCATCTTGCGAGAGCATAACGTCTTCATCTACGTTCTCCCTACCTCCCCCATCTTGATTATGTCTATCCTCCCACATCTTTATAAACTCATCAAGCCCTTCGATATCTTGGGTAGATAACGGGTCATCAGACCTTGATGCATTTTCTACCTAAATATATAAGGATTTATTTCTTATACCGATTATAAGTTCAATGTCGTATACTACTAAGCCCCTGGTGGGTACCTACACCCTATGCATCAATGTGCGGGGAGTGAGAACCTTTACAGGGTATGACTACTTATATTTTAACAAAATAATTACCATTTTCAACTCTGATTCGTTTTCTTTTCTCTGGAGTCGGTTCTCCCTTCCTCTTAACGGGGAAATTAGGAGGGGTTACACGGTGTGATGGCCCGGGTTGAGGAGATGCTGGACGCGTGTTGTTTTCCGCGACGTTATTTACCGCGGCTCCATCGTGGTTCGTTCGCCGTTGATGACGCAATAAATTATCTCTCCGCGAAAATGACTTATCGCAAACTGGACACGCAAAAGAAATATTACCGTGTTTGACCCGCATATGTCGAGTGAGGTTCTGCTGGTTCGTGAAGACATCGGCGCATGTGGAACAGGAGTACATCTTGAAATCGAATGTGACCATAGGACCCATTTCCCTTCCCTTTTATACAATTTTTAAGCTCACGTATATATTGTTTCACCCTTTCCCGTGATTCCCATTGGATTAAAATATTGTCAGCCTTAAACAGTGTCTTTTTCCTTGGATTTTCCGGGGTTTCCCCATCAACGTACAGAAATCCAATTGCGAATGGTTTAAGATGGTGTAATATGGAAGACCCAAAAAGAACCTTCTAGAAACAATGGAATGTTCTGGAATCGGAAAGAATATTCTAGATGGTCCGAGATGACCGACACTTCATTGTACATCCGAATTCGGCTTATATTGTAGCTAGTGTAAAGTCAACATGACGCTTTGATGTGAAGGCTCCCTCGGTCTAAGAAATTTACTCCTCTGATAAAAACCCAAACTGTATCTTAAACTATAGTAGCAGGTACAATCGTACACGAGGGGATGTAGCAGGTACATTCGTACACGAGGGGTTTGTCACCCGAGTTCCGAATGTATATATATGTTATAGCGTTTGACCACCCAGTATAGAGACTGGGTATCACCTCGGTCTAAACGTCAAGTTGACATGTTTGGTTAAGATGCACGTGTTTTCGCCTTCTAGATGGTTCGAAACGAGGGGTCGGATATATGTTATTCTATACACTATGTCTTTTGACTTATCAGTATATTTTGAACTGGTAACCGACCACCTAGCATCGGGCTTGATTTCTTCGCGCTTTTTGGGTTTTTTGGGGGAATCCCGATTGAAACCAGTGATTCATGTGTGTTTATGGTTTTTAATCCTACAATTATACTAACTGTTTGAAGTTCTATTGTAATTTGGAGAAAATACGTGGAAGGGTTAGAGTTTTTCATACTACATGTTGGACCCAGGGACATGGGCCATTTTCAATATTCTACTCACAACGATTTTTTCCGTCCAAGACGCAAGTTGAGTCTCATTATTTTTTTAAAAAAAACTTTTAAATTAATTTAAAAATAGTTCTGGGTCACGTACCTATGGGGGACATGTCTTGGGTCTACGCACCAGAAACTCCTCCACTAATAATTGAGGAGATGGAGGAAGAATTTATGTTAGATGAGGGAGCTGATGAGGTCTTAAACTTCATCGTCAAAAACGATAGTGATGATGACTCCGTAAACACTTTCCCAATCATCCATCCCGGGGATATGTAAGTGAATTTTTCTATTATTGTTGTTTAGTATCAATAATTAAGTTGGTTTTAATGTAATTAGCGCCGATCTCGGTGATTTTGATGATTTTGATGAAGAAGTAGTTTTAAATATAAACTGTGACGGATACCGGTAAATACACCCATATTTATACACCCCACCACAAGTAGTGCTAATTAATTTCGTTTAGCATCAAGGATACCGTACGGGTTTTATTACTCCCCAGCATTTCCACCCCCTCTATACGGAACCTTTTAATTACACTAGAGGACTTAATTGCGGGGTATATTCGTCCCAGGTGTGTATTGAAGATATGGGTAATATTTTGATTAATTATTAATTAATAATTATTAATTATTACTAGTATTTCATTTATTTATTTATGTATTTTTCTACCCCTCCGCTTAGTCCGACAAGGGATGCCAATGGGGTTTACCCCACCCCGGACGGGGGATCACCATCCCCTAACTGCGATGGATATGGGTATGACACACTATCAAATATTTAATTCTATTTACATTAATTACAATATACATATATTCGCTAAAACATTTTTTTTTCTCTTATTTACTATTATCAGCGTTCAAAACGCCATATTCACCTTAATGATGAGGAGGCGGGATGCCCGCAATAATGGGGGTGAGGACCACATGCTCGCCACCCAGCTCGACAGGGCATTAATCGAGCATGTCGGCATTGCGGTAAGCCAAAGTGTGTGCGCTAATTACGCGGTGTCGTATCAAATTTGAAAAAAAAACTATGAATAAATAAAAGTAAATTAATTAAACGTTACACTTTGAATTTCATTTTTATTCGTCTCCTAAATTTGTATTTACAATTTCTTTGTGGTTATAAATCCATTCGGAAAATAATATACATTTAGATAGTGCACATAAATACTTCTTATTATTTCGGACAGTTTTATGATTAAGCATACATGTAATCATGGGTCCATCATCATCGAATTCGTTAGCTTTTGGGCACCCCACTCCATTCAAGTCTATAACTTCCCGATTAATAATGTTCAGCAAAAATAAACACTTCTCCTCTCCCTTACAAAATACGCGGTCGTAGCCTTGAACTGCAGATCGGAGGCACTCGCCGAGTTTTTCGTAGGGCGTTACTCCATCATCCCATCCCAACCCGTGCAGGTTGTTAAGAAGCCACCTGTTCTGACGCACAGTGTCGTATGTAAGTTCCTTTTCACTGTACGGGGGTGCGAAAGACCATGAGCCAACCCTCGGTGTTTTCTCTACGGTTGTAACGGCCACCTCCTTGGCTATTTGTTCCCTTTCAACTCCAACAATTCGCCCGGTAAGAAAATCAAAGTCAACGACCACGGATTTCTTAAGCCTTGGTGAGGGTTAAAAAATCTCCCATTAACACCGATATTTACGGTTCAAACTTTAACTCTAAAAATAATAAGTACACAAAAATTATACTTACATTGTACTTGTTGGATGGTCCTTCCTTCCTCGTCGGACTTTAGAGAGATTGTGATGGTGGTTTAACTCAGGGTCCTACCTATTTATACTATTGAATAAGATCATCATCCTAGCTTTGACTGTACATTAATGGTGGGTTTTTTCGGGAAGATTATTCTCGAACAATCTACAACTTTGACTGTACATTTACGTCATGGCCTCAAACAACGTTAACCTGGGTTTTACGGGGTATTTTTAATTTTCTGGAATGATCTAGAATAATCGGTAGAGATGGGTTTTTACGTGGGGTTCTTTATTTTCCCCCAACGTCATCTGGAGTTTCATACCCCCTTAACCATTTGATTAATACGGGAGAAATTAATGGTTCAAATGTTAATCTAATTAACATATTAAAATACTGTTTATTTCTTAAATCATAATTCACCCTATCTTCATACTCCAATGTATGTACTTCTACATCCGAGAATCGAACACGCTTCATTGACCTGTCAATCAAAAACACCTCTTGCAGGTGCGGGGATGAGAGGGGTGAGTAAATCATAAACGCCCTCTTGCCGGTCTGAGAGAGGGGTGCGTCAATCAAAAGGCTTACGTACAAACTCTCATCCGCCATCTTGCAATCCTCCCATCCTCCAATCCTCCCATCCTCCAATCCTCCCATCCTCCTATCCTCCCATCCTCCAATCCTCCCATCCTCCCATCCTCCAATCCTCCCATCCTCCCATCCTCCCCTGCCTTCCACTGTACCTGTGCTGGGACCGGCAAATATGTACTACTAACAATATAATTTGTTTATTTTTATTATAATTTAATTTAAACTTCAACCATAGCGCTATTTATGCCGCTTTTACCAAAATGCAATTATATTGATTAAGTGCAAGCAAGAGGAGTTTCACCTTCTGTATTCCTTAGTAGATGGCAACCTGCGCCTTCCACGTTAAACAATCCAAGTTCAATATCCTAGATAGGAAACATGCCTTTTTCCAGACTTTTTGTAACGAATACGAAATCCTGCTCCCGAATAAAATCACTAATTTATATTGTGACTCAATATGGTAAGTCTCCTTCCTCAAAACTATTGTCACTTATATTACGTGTAAGCCACCTGCATTGTTGTTGAACTTGTCGGGATAAAGAGGTAAATGAACATGGTGACTGGAAAATCCATATTTGGTGTTCTCCCGTTAATTTCATATACATCGTTAATTCCTTAACAACCAATGAACCACGAACTTAAAAACAATTGACGATTCTTTCTAGATTTGTCCGTCTTTTCTTTTTAGATTAAATGGTGATGAAGGTCTGATGTAAAGAGTCTTTTATAGTAAAATATCTAGCTCATAAAATTTTCTACAAATTCCAAAGTTATCAGTACCAAATACTTCCTAACCGGGGAAACCAACTTTTCAATTACCTACAGGGATGGGAAACAATACTTGAAATCATTTCTGTAATAAATTGACAAACAACAAGTTGGTTAAGATATGTAGGAAATTAAAATGACAACATGATGATCAGGGTATACAGGGTGATTCAGAGATATATGTGTTCCTTGTAACAGTAGATTCCTTGCAAAATTTGGAGTCGAAATTACCTGAGTGGTTTTGGTCTAAACCTAATCGTTACATAGTTACAAGCTCTTAAACTCCGGGCCCATTTGGGCCCTAATACCCCCTTCAGACGGTGCGTAAAATCTTGGTCAAATAAGACATATCTTGTTTAATACTCTTGTTACTTTAAAAAACAAAACAAACAGATCGTTAAGCGATTTTGGTTAAACGAAATTCAGGTTTTCAGAACAAACTTGCGATATCTAACAATGCCTCTCACTATCTTTCTCAAGCAAGCAGTAGTTTTAACGCGTCGTCTGAAGAGGGTATTAAACAAGAGGTAAAGAGCAGTTTAAAATAAGCTATTGCCAAATTAAGAAGTTCTTACAAATTCTCATTTTTGCCTCCGAGCTTCCGCTTATACACAGTTAGAGCTTTTCACCCTCTTCAGACGAAGCATAAAAAGTACTTCAATACGTCAGGGTTTAAGTCGAGATGCTATTTGCGAGGATTAAATTCAGAGGCCAAACGTGCAGGCTTTACTTTCAATTTAAAACGACAATTTTTGGAAATTTCTTTATTTCGGCGTAAAAAAATAATTAAATTGAAGAAAAAAGGTCTTCAACGTCATATTAAAGTAGTTGCTCAAACAGAGCACCATTGCCGTTGATGCATGCCGGAGTTCGGCATCTAAAAGACCCTTGCACACTGTTTAGAATTTCCGGATTTGCTCGAATGGTCGCAGCAGCATGTTGAATGCGCTCTCAAAGAACCTCTCTTGTTGGCAAGGGTGAAAAGTAAACCATGGCTTTCATGGTTCCTCACAAGAATAAATCCAGTGGATTTAAATCTGGAGAACGGGGAGGCCACAGCACTGGTCCAGCGCCTCCTATCCATCCTCCTGGATATTGTTCGTTAAGAAATTCCCGAACCGCACGACTGTAGTGCGAGGGAGCACCATCCTGCAGGATCCACATGCGTGCTCGGGTAACCAAAGGGATATGTTCCAATAGTAAAGGTAGATCTTGACGAAGAAATTCTAAATACGCTTCACCAGTTAGACTTGGTGGAAGCGTAAACGGACCAACAAGAGGGTTGCCAGACATTTATGGAAACCTGATGCTGATGACTTTCTTCTCGAGTTAGATGAGGGTTTTCTGCATTCCAGTAGTACAAATTGTGAAGGTTTATTATGCCTGTTCTGGAAAAATGTGCTTCGTCCATGGAAAGAATGCTTGACAGGAAGTTGGGATAGTTTGCGTCGCGTTGTAATAACCAACGGCTGAAATTAACTCGCTGTGATTAGAGGCCATAAAAACCCAAGCTGATTTTATGGCGGCCCATACTACAGCCTTGAATGCCAACACTGCAGCGATGATGGCTCAAAATTGAGGCCTTGAAGGCTCAAACTGAAGCAATGAATGCCCAGACGGAGGTTATGAAGCTTTTAGTGAGTAATAGCCAGAGAGGAAATCCACGCACTTAAAAAACCTATCAAAATGTCTTGAGTTAATTTGAATGTTTTATTTTGTGTTTGCTCAATTTGGCATGCGCTTTTTTCAATTATTATTTATTACGTGCGATTCATAATATTTATTACGTGCGATTCATAATATTTATTACGTGCGATTCATAATATTTATTACGTGCGATTCATAATATTTATTACGTGCGATTCATAATATTTATTACGTGCGATTCATAATATTTATTACGTGCGATTCATAATATTTATTACGTGCGATTCATAATATTTATTACGTGCGATTCATAATATTAATTACATGCTATAGTGTTCATAACGCCCTTAATATGGCATAACAGATGGCTTCATATATAATTATTTATCACAAACACTTGCACACTCCTCAATATTGCATTCTTTACTTATTCATTTGTTATAACGCGCTCAATTTGCGTAATGTGATTAATACCCTCTCAGTTCAGCATGCACTCAGTCTTATTGCTAGTAATTTAATCTAAATCTAGTGTTAATTACTTGCTTAGTTTTCATGTGCTTTTCTCTATCATTGCTTTATAAATAAAATGTATTATTTATGAATAGCTCAATGTGGCATGCACTATGTTTCATAGTTTCTAATCCTGGTACATACTTTCGTTACAATCTTTGAAATATTATACAGTCAGTATAGTATGCATTTATTCGTGCTTTTTTGTTATATGGCTTTAATAAACAAGGTGAATATTTACAAATTGTTTCGCTTGCATGACATGAAAGTCACTACCTTTCATTGTTCTGTTGCCAATGAAATCGTGACACTATTGAGCCCAGTAACGCTTGTGTACAGCGTTCGTCAATTGCAATTTGACGACCTGAATATGACGCCAGGGACTAATAATTATCCTTTTACATGACAGATTTGTTTGTCATTACTTCACCCTTCTCCAATAAGAGGTGTTCACGCTACAAGTCCTATTATCAGGATGGAGCTGCAGTCATTTCACGAATATCAATATTTTTGGTAAGTAACACATAAATACATTCAATTTATTAATCTGACCATTGCAGATGAGCTTTACCTGATTCCATACCCATTGCCTTATCCATACGATAGGCAACACTAAGTATAACCTCACATTTTCGAGGCAACAATGGCTTTTGCTAATTCATTTGTCAAAAGTGTGGCAAGCAATACTGTAGACATTGTAGTAAAACTGATGGATTTTAACGATTCGAGGTAAGGGGTGTATGTCCTGGCATCTAGCAGCGTCATCAAGTAAAGTGAATTATCAGCTGCCTTGTGGTTAAATGTGCACATGGATGAGATGTCCTGTATGCTCAGCTGAAGCCACAATGAACTCTTCGATACAAGTTACAAGTGCTCATGGTCACGTCTTCGCGGAGAGTTCACGAACGCGTGTTCACTTACGGTCGAGCGGTCATAATAGAGTTGCGTGTTCACAACAGAGTTCTCGGACGCGTGTTCACAACAGAGTTCACGGACGCGTGTTCACAACAGAGTTCACGGACGCGTGCTCACAACAGAGTTCACGGACGCGTGCTCACAACAGAGTTCACGGACGCGTGCTCACAACAGAGTTCACGGACGCGTGCTCACAACAGAGTTCACGGACGCGTGCTCACAAAAGAGTTCACGGACGCGTGCTCACAACAGAGTTCACGGACGCGTGCTCACAAAAGAGTTCACGGTCGAGTGCTCATAAAAGAGTTCACGTCGTAGTAATTAATAAAGGGTTCAAGGTCGAGTGCTCATAAAAGAGTTCACGTCGTGGTCATTAATAAAGGGTTCAAGGTCGAGTGCTCATAAAAGAGTTCACGTCGCGGTCATAATAAAGGGTTCAAGGTCGCGAAAAGGGATCCGTTCACCTTTGGTAATACCCACAATTACGATACCATTCCGTTATAGATTAATTAATGACTGCCTGACGAGCCGTCCAGCTTGAAGCAATTCATGATCATGTAGGGCATTGTGTACTTCGTGTTCGTCGTCATTATCATGATGGGGACAAGTGGCTTGATTTGGTGGAGCCGCAAAGACACGCCACAGATTATAATTTCTTGGAAATAAACGAGAATCATGATCTAATTATTTCACATTGGAATAATAACATCAACATTGTTTCAAGCACTTCAACTTACAAGGGCTATAGTAAAATGATGTACATGAATAATTGCAACGTTTAAGATAAATGAACATAATTTACCACATTCTCTAGGCATCTGATCCAAACAGAAATTGTGGAGTATGCAGCAAGCATAGATAATTTTTGCCACTTTCTTAGGGTTGTAGCAATGTGCTCCCCCTGACGAGTCCAAGCATCGGAATCGGCTCTTCAATATGCCATTGACTCGCTCGATGACATTGCGACCTACATTAATAATATATTTGATTTAGCTTCTACCTTCACAATGCTTTTCCCCAAAAGCGTCATTTCCATTTGATCAATATTTAAATATTTGCCGTGCCACATGCAATTAACTGGCATATGACGTTGATTGTAACGTTCTTCATTTGGGTTGGCTGCTTGGTGTAGCGGTGTCATCAGAAATGGCTGTAGTGGGTAGCCACTATCACCCAGAAGATAACCCTGAGGCATTTTACCCAACTTGAAATAATTCAGAATGTTACTATGACGCCAAATAAATGCGTCATGCGTACCTCCAGGCCAATTAGCTATAGCGTTAGTTATGCGACTTGAATTGTCGCGAACCTGGAACATAACAGATGTTCATTAATATGTGCAATGATATATAAAAATATAACACTACTTACCAATTGAACATTCATGGAATAATTTCCCTTCCTATCCATGTGCGCATTCGCCTCTACTGCTGGTGCTTTAATGAGTACGTGAGTACAGTCAATGGCACCCAATACATCAGGGAAAAAACACCTGGCTCTAAATGATGCCTGTAATAACCATAGTTTGAACTTAATTTTAGTTGCCTCATAATAATTGACCAATGAAACATGTTCAGTTTTTCAGTACATTTATGAAATGACAATAAAGTTGGTATTACGTAACAACACCGTTAACTTATTCATAAATTAATAACACTTTTGTTTTTCTCTGCATCATATTCTAACTTCTTTCCAAATGTATCTCAGAAAAGTGAATGTAAACCCATTAGATGAAACCTACGATAACGGACGCAAACCAAACCAAACTTAGTCATCTCCAAGAAGAACAATACCAACCTAACCTCTTCACTACTTTAAGTGTGCTGAAACTGTCATGAGATTATTTACTTTTCAAATATGTTCCGGATAAAGAAAACGCATACCAGACAAATACTACATACCTTGACTTCAGCTTCACTTTTCGGAAATTTTACAAGATGCCTCATTACTTTCAGTATAGCATTTGTCACATCCTCAATAGCTCGGCTCACAGAAGGTTGACTCATACCGTGTTCATAGTTACTGGCCAAGGCGTGTTGAAAACTGCCTGAACCGTAAAACAAAAGTGTGACAAGCACCTTCTCCTCGACCGTCACAACAATTAAGGCTCGGTTGAGATCCTTCTTTAGTGCCGGCTCCAACTTCTTACACAACGCCTTCACTTTTTCCTTAGTTAGGCGATATTGCCGCAAAAACTCCGCATCCGGTAAAGTAAAGGCATTGCGCCTTTCACGTTAATAAATTGGTCTCTCTTCGTCGAGATCCGCAGCAACGCCAAAAATCACAAAAGTATCACTGTCGTCTGCAGTGCAGTGCGTTCAGCACCATAAACGTAACCTTATTACCAGTACCTTAACCGATTCATGTATCGAAACGTTTCGATGGTTAGATTTTGAATTTGGTGCCATTTTCAGGCTATTCAGGCAATTCCCTTCTAGAGATTACACCTATCACAACCCTTATGTGAAAACGAGTCAAAACCGCCATCGCCAATTAAAAGGCTCAAGTTTGATTTGGATTGACCAATGAGCGAGCTTAGGAGAGGTAGGAGGAGATTTCTTTGGCAGCTGAATTCGGCCGCAGAGGTCAGGGCTTGTACTTGGTTTTTATTAAAATCGTTTTGCTAGTGGTGTCTGCCTCAGGTCAACGTCCCGATAAAACACTTTTTTATATAAAACAAAGTGCAAGCCATGTTTTTTAAGGAAGGAATAACAAAGCTGTATGAAGATACGTTTTTTACGAAAGGAATAAAAGACGGTTCTAATACATGTACTGGTATTATTACCTTCACATTTCAACTAAGCGACGTCGTATAACAAAGAATGTCTTTACAAATGCCGAATATGCGGATATGCACCAATGTATGGACTAGCCGAGGGGAATGCTGCGGCAGCTGTTCGTTTTTATCAGGAAAGATTTCCGCAAAGACGTTTACCAAACCGACTGACGTTCGAGGCTGTGGACAGACATTTACGACAAAACGGACGAATCCAACCGGCTAGACCTCAACCTAGAGAGCAAGAAGTCCCAGAGGCCGTAGAAGACGAAGTCCTTACAATTTTCGAGGACGAACCAGAAGCAAGTACCCGCCAGGCGGGTAAGCGATTAGGCGTTGGTCACGTGCTCGTGTGGAAAATCCTCAAAAGTCACCAGTTTCATCCTTACCATTTTCAAAAGGTTCAAGGTTTGAATCCCGCGGACTACCCACGACGCACGGCGTTTTGCCAGTGGTTTGTGCCTCAGATAAACGCCATTGATTTCCCGCGTAGTCTGTTAGTCACAGACGAAGCTAACTTTTCGCGAGATGGTATTAGGGACCGTCCATAAACTACCTCACGCAAAAAATGACATTTTCTGACCTCCCCGTCCCCCCTGATCACACTTGGTCACGTTTTCTAAGACCCCTCCCCTGAAAACCACGTCACATATCTTTAACCCCCCCCCAACAGACTATTATTTGTCTTAATTTACCAATTTAATTTGATTAAATTAAAAAGATATTCTTTCTTCTTTCCACTTAGAAATTTTTTGCTCGACTTGAAAGTCGAAGTTCATTTCCGTTTTTAGCTTTTATGAATATCGTTTGCCACTGATTGAGCTTTAGAACTATGTGCTTTTTTATAACCATCCAAAATATTAGTTAAAAGGGCACACTTAATAGTTTTCGACATTGTCACTTGAAAACCTTAGGCTAATCGAGCTTGGGATTCAGATTATAAAAATGTGCGAAAGAAACGAAACCATTTAAATCGGATGGGGGATCCGATTCTTCCTCGCTAATGCCAGTGGCGAATATAAAGTGACATTAGGGAGTTTAAGCTGACACTACATTTAGCAGTCCTTAATGGTACGTGTAGCAAGTTCTGCAGAGAACGGGTCTCTTTATTTTAAATGCGCTGTTTAAATTGGCTACACGTACGAGTGAGTAGGTGATCATTGCTTAAAATTTCTACTGATTAAGCGATGATGGATTACAAATTTTGTTAAATTATTGTAGAGGTCAGTCTCACGGTGAACTTTGAAACGTTGTGTTTTTTCTTCTATAACAAAAGGGTCAATCGACCTCTTACTCACTTCGTAATAAAATTAATTTCAAATGTGACGTCACACATCGAAGGACCCCTCCCTCCCCCCTCGTCACGGACCGTCACAAACTTACAAACCCCCTCCCCCCATAAGAGTGTGACGTAGTTTATGGACGGTCCCTTATTAGCCTGCATAATAAGCATCAATATTCCCAAAGAAACCCTCACGCAACGTTCGTTAAATCTCACCAAGTACAATTTAGTTTAAACGTGTGGTGCGGTATTGTAGGTGACAATTTAATTGGACCTTATTTTCTACAGCCCAGGTTAAACGGTGAGGCGTACATACAATTCTTACAAGACGATTTAACGGAATTACTTGACGACGTGCCCTTAGCTTTGGTGCGCAGAATGTGGTTCATGCATGACGGTGCACCACCACATTTCAGTCTCGCTGTCCGAGCTCACCTTAACGCGACGTTCCCTTTTTCGGTGGATAGGTCGAGGTGGACCCGTGGAATGGCCTGCTCGATCACCCGAATTTAACCCGTGCGATTTCTTCCTTTGGGGCCACTTGAAGTTCATAGTTTATTAGAGTGATGTGGACGAGTTTTGTCGACGAATCGTTAATGCCTGTCAAACTATTCGCGATACTCCAGGCATTTTCCAACGTGTTAGGGAATCGTTTGTAAGGCGTGTTCGAGTTTGCCTTAACGCGGGTGGTGAGCACTTTGAACAATTCTTGTAGTATTTATTTGTTACAGATTAAGAATTAAGAACTAATTAAAAATACATTTACATTGGGATCGTATCATGGCGTATTCTCTGTGACACATCAAACACTAACGTAATGAACAAACTCAACCTTCAGTCGCAACCATTTTACTGGGTGCTGAGAAATCTTAAAACACTTTACATTACCGCCGTACGCGTACTAATACCCATTTGTACCCTTCTATCTAAAGTTACAGTAGTGTTTCTCAAATGCAAGGCTATTGAAATTCTACAGGGCCGGTAGGCCCTTGTAGATATGACTTGACACCCTTCCGTAATGTTAAAGGAAAATTCACAGTTTTTAGGGTTAGCGTCCCATAGAAAAAGCATTAAAAAATTTTCGGTTTTTTAAGGAAATTGAGACAGGCCATACGGAAAAACTATAGCGAAGTTAGTATTCGGAATGCTTCTAAATTAACAAGCATTTCTTAAATGAGAAACTTACCTGTTTTGTTTTTTAATTAATGAATTCTAATTTTTGTAATTTAACTAATTAAGATAGTACGTCGAAAAATTACTTTTGGGTCAGAAGTCAGCCTAACCTCCTAGCGCGTTTAAACTCATTTCCCCATTTTCGTTCTCATTGATAACTAGAACGGCTTAGCTTTTTGCGTACTAACAAGTTACGTTGATAAATTTCAAACGTTTGCTTTTATGAAGAAAATTCCAAATTTCATAGCAGACGACAGTAAGGCAACTATAATTAATTACTTTGGTATTTCATCCGAGCTTGAACACCTTTATTTGGATTTGCTAATTATCTATAACACCCTTAAGAACAAATACTTTGTTATCAGGTCGAATTTTCATCTAAAAAATTTATTCAGGTAAATAATTACAGTTAATAGAGGTTTTTATATCTTTTGAAGTAAGTTTTTCGACGTTCTTTACGGCCAAGGCTTAAGTTGTATGGACTAATGGCACCCCATGTTATTTCCCCATAGAGCTTAATTCAGTCGAAGGCAGAGGGTTGCCATTACCCTATTTTAGTTACTCTATGTAATTATAGTCTCATATAGTGTCTGTCCTCTTTAAAGATTATTAAAAAAGCTTATTTCCAGCTCTCATTTGTTTTGGAATTCTCTATATAGTCTGCTCCGTTTTATGCTAGAAACATATCCTAACCAGTAACCAGGCTACCCCAGGTTTTTTTTTTTACTGTATTTACCGCTTCCAATTTGAAGTAAAAAATGGCATATTTATTCAAATTATTAAGGTGTTGAAATAAAGATAGTGCTTTTCACCCTTTGAAAAGATCGAGAACTTCAAAATAGGTTCCTGGATAGATTACAAAATGTTTAATGTGTTTTCCCTACGACAGCTAAGAGTCGTGGTGTTTACATTCAACATTCTCATTTGAGGTATACAGGGTTTCATTATTTGTTAATATCACTAAAATGCTACTAATTGTGAAGGTGTGTGATATAATTCCTGAAACTCAACCAACGTAGAGGACCAGATCATTCGTTCAAACAATTTCTATACTATTGAACCAGTCAGTATGTTACGTTACGTTAATCATTTTATAAACTATTTGTTACCAACAGTGGATTTTGTTAATTCATAAATATAACAGTGGTGCTGGTTAATCCAGGAGGACAGTGTCGTTATGTAATTTATGTAATTTAATTAATCAAATAATTTCCATGTTTACATCTGCGCAGATTTTTCAAACGTATCCACGTCAGCAACGGAGGTTTACGTTGTTCACTATTTCCACAGTTCACATTGCCGTTTGTTTATTTGACTAAATTGCTATGAATTGTTTAGGTATTTAATTTAATTACTGGTATTCAAGCCAAAGTTGCCAAACTATAGAATTACATCATTCATTAACATATGTTATAGATGATCTTTATGTTACCGTAAATCTAGCACGGGGTGTGATAAAAATTGAACACAATGTGTTGGAATAATCAAAAACTCTTCTGAACTTTACTATAAAGGTAATATGAAACTCATTTGATAAGCTAAATCAACACTGCCAAACCTCAATCCTTCATAAATTTAAACTTAATTAAGTATAATTAGCGTGAATTTAAAGATGAAATCTACATATTTTGGATGAGAACTCGAGTAACTTAAGATTTAAACTGGACAAGCTGTTGGTATAGCCCCATGTTTTCTATTTCACACTTAAGTTAATTTAAATTATCTTTAAAGTACATTAATAGGCGCGAAATTCGAAAGTGTAGGTTAAAATAAGATTCAAAAGTTCCACTAAAAATGGCAATTAACGTGAACTATATATTGTAAGTAATTTTTTAACCTAAATGTACACTGCCGAAACACAATCCTACGTTAATTGTCCCTCAATTAAATATAATTAACGTGAAATTAAACCAAATATATTCATTTTTTGGATAAAACTCAAATAACTTTTAATCTTATTTAAAACTGCCCAAGCCATTGGTATAAATCCCAATGTTTTCTAGTTCACACTTAAGTTAATTTAAACTATCTTTAAAGTACATTAATTGGCGCGAAATTCAAAAGTTTTGGGTAAAATAATGACTGTGGCAAAAATGTTAAACTTCACTTAACGTTGCAATTAGGGTAAAAAATTCCAATAAATTATACTTTTAAGTTTAATCCACTCTCCCGAACCGCGCTCAAATTAATATTAAAACATCACAAGTTGGCAGATGTTTCCTATTTCACTTTCAAATTAATTTAATTCATCATTAAAATACATCGAAAGCTCTTACATATTTTAGGGTAATTGCAATTAAAGTTAATATTTTATCGAAACTTGTATCCACACTAGATAAACCGTTAAATTAAACTTAATCAAGTATAATTAATGTGAAATTAACCCAAAACACGAATGTTTTTGGGAAATTCATGGATACCTTATAATTAAACTAACAAATTGTAATTAAAACTACACTTATCTTACACTCAGCCTCCATTTTCCTGTTTAATTCTTACACTTAAATAAATTGTCATTTAAAAGCATTTTTCCCATATTGAAAAGAGAGCCATTGAAAAGGAGCGAAACTTAAAAGTTTAGGCGGGATGTTCCAGTATTTTTGCCTTTTTAACATGAGTATTGTTACAATTTTAACACTACCAGACTTAGAAATAGCACACGTCCACTGGTCAAAAACCAGTTTATTAATTGCTTGGACCAGTTTTTTAATTGAAAAAAAATTAATAATTAAGTTTTTTGATGGGAATTGAGGCGGGACCAGTTTAAAAATTCAAGCTTTCTTCCAATTTCTACTCTTAACTTTTCTCTTTCAAACACAATAAACCGCATCACTCTAGAGTTTAGACCCAAATGAAGGGCTTGCCAAGTGGTACCAGGTTTTGGTAGTGGTATTAAGTTAGATTTAAAACTACGCGGCAGTCGGCAGTCTCGGCACACGATTGGAATTTTGAAGTCTCGCAGAGTCAATTTAGTCAAACCTATCCTTTATGGTCAAACTACCTTGAACCTTCTCGCAAGTGGGCTAGCGCCTATATATATCAACAAAAAATTTTACAATGGGACCAGTAGAAAGAATATTAAGGTAAGGGTCACTGGTCCTAAGGACCAATTTATTTTTTATAGACGTTAGGAGTCACTAATCCTGAGGACCAGTATATAAAAACCACTTATTTCTAAGCCTTAACAATACAGACCTTGTATTTCTAATGGGACCGGCAATACCGCAACGCTGAGCCGAAAAACCAGGATGGTAAATGGTTGGACCTATCGGGAGAGGACATTGGAGCACCAAAAACATACCGCGGTGTCACGTGTCGAAAGTCAAAGCAACCTTCACCACTATAAACCACATGACCCGCTCAATCTGGCAATCTTTGAAAACTCAACTTTGAGGTACTTCCGGTCCCTTTTGATATACAGGGTCTTCAGTGTAGCAGCTAAGTAGTAGAATTATAGTAGTTAGTCTCTTTTCCTAGCAAAATGCGTTCAACCTATTCAAACCAGGACATGATGTTTATTTTGGGTGAAGGTCGCAGTAACGTTCAACTAAAGGCAGTGCTTTATGCCGAACTGTTTCCACACTGACAACATCCGGTGCGAAGCACCTTTGCCGACATTGGCGAGCACCTTCGTGATTTCGGTAGTGCAAGATCGTGAATGTAGAAGAGACAGTATAGTCTGTAATGAGGATAGAGATTTCGACATCGTATTACGTTTTGAAGCCAATTCTTGCTAATAAGTAATAATAGAGCCGTGGAACAAAAAGTTGCACTAAGCCTTTCTACTGTTTGTGCCAGTTTACAATGGCATCACTACCGGCATTATCATACCCCCCTACATCATGCCTTAACGGACGAGGATTACCTAAGACGGCAATACCATTAGTCTTACCAGGCGTCATGAGTTTACTGCTTGCAAATGTATTGCAAGACATGGACAGTCGTCTGGAAGAGTGCCTCAACCACAATTCTAGAAACGTCGAATATTTTCGTTGATGTGTTTACCAAACAGTTAAGAAGTTTTTATTTGAGGCCCACGTTCTAAGACCAATCGTAGGACTGTGCTTTAAAATATTTTGTTGAATTCAGGCATATTCTCCAGTATTCTTTTTGTAACTTGTCACTAGCATATAATAATCATGAATTCCAGACATTTTTTTACACGCTGTATAATTTAGTATGACATCAGCCGTTGGCAGTATTTTTGGCGGTTGTACATAAAGGAAGGTGTTGGTCTGATCTCGACCACACTATATGTATAGTGTGTACGAAACAAATAAACATTTTTATTCTATATTTTAAATATTGAAATTTTTAAACTTTTTCTTAAATAAAGTACAAATTATATGCTTATCGAAATCTATATTTTTTATGTAAGTTAAATGTAATTAACGATACTTAAGTTCTTCTTTCAACCCCAAATGTATGACGGTGAAGCTAACATAATTATTCAAAATTTAATTACATTAAGACTGAAGTGACAGATTTATAAAAAAACGTCTTGGTTTGGACCAAGGCCGAAAAAACAAACGATATGTGTGAGGTTTATCAATTGGCTGAAGTTTCAGATATTGCAATTTTTTTTACTTATTTTTATCCATTTAATCCTTAAAAGATATTAAATTCAATCAACTGATTTTACTGTTAATCGATCTATTCCCTCTAAATTAATTGAAAAAATTACATATCTACGCTTTTTCAAGAACAATTACATTTTCCGAAAACATTTTATCATGAAATTAATTATTTTGAAGGGATTTCGTGTAAGCACCTTGAAGGACATAGATTTAATTGTTGCTGGCTTGACAAATTTTCAAATTTGCACCCAAAAAAGTTTAAATCTGTAAGTTGCTAAGAAGACAGATGTTCAAAAAAATATGATAATTTAAATATATTTTGTTCAGACTAGTTAATAAACTAAATAACTAATGTCGTCTATTTAAGACAAAGCAACATCGTTTATCCTGTGTGGTTTCAATTAGTAGGTAGCTATCTGTAACACTGGACAAATATGATATCGGTATATAACCAAAGGTAAGGGTAAAGATTACATAAAAAGAAATACTTTTCAGTACCAATGGCTTTTTATATTCATCTCCATTCATTACCAGTTAAACAAAGAAGGTCACACTTAACTTAACCCCCCCCCCCTTCCTCCATTTCCCAAATATATAAAATTTTACAATCACCAGTGGTTTCAGTGTTTTGGGTCATCTGAGCCGACGCAATACACCCAGCAAATATTACCATATAGGTCGAAACCTTTTCACATTAGTGAACGGTACATGATTCTCCGGACTTGCCCACCAACCTTAATAACCTAAAACTATAAAACGTTCGTGTACAAGAACGATTATTGTTGTGGCTTGACACTCGCTAGCGCCTGAAGGACCGATCACTCAGTCTAATCGGTGTATATTTGTAAGAGAGTAGACCATTTTAGAAATTACATACAGAGAATTAAAACACAGGTGTGATGCCGCCATTAAGGTCTCTCTCTCGCCTAGAAGCACCGCTATAGGCAGTGCAAGTTGACTAGCATCCTGCCTGTAGTCAACTTTGTTACCGTCTGGCGGTGACCCTTGGTGCGAGGGATAATACCCAATGTTGGCCTCGCCACTGTGTGTTTTCCGAATTGGTATTTACGCGTGCTAAAATGATTATGCGTAATACGTTACCGGTGTCTAGTCAACTTTGCAACCGTCTAGCAGTGACCCTTGGTGCGAGGTAGAATACCCAATGGTGGCCTCGCCACTGTGTTTTCCGAAATGGTTTTTACGCGTGCTAAAATGATTTTGCGTAATACGTTACCGGTGTAAAAGTAACGCCAACAATGTAGAAAGGGGTGGTGACGTTTCAAATTCTAAAGTACGAAGAGGGAAATTGCAGTGCAACCTTTCCTTCATAGTCGCGACTTTAGAAATGTAGCTTTTCGATATACGAAATTAAATGTATGAATTCGTGCAACACCCTGGTTTGGAATCCACTTTTAAAAATTTACATTTTCCTTTCGAATTATGTCAAAGTTCGCTTGGTCTTTTTAGACAGAGTATTTCAAATATTCATTATTGATCCCTCAGCACGTACTCCCTTCAAAATAATTAATTTCATGATAAAATGTTTTCGGAAAATGTAATTGTTCTTGAAAAAGCGTAGATATGTAATGTTTCAATTAATTTAGAGGGACTAGATCGATTAACAGTAAAATCAGTTGATTGAATTTAATATTTTTTAAGGATTAAATGGATAAAAATAAGTAAAAAAAATTGCAATATCTGAACTTCAGCCAATTGATAAACCTCACACATATCGTTTGTTTTTTCGGCCTTGGTCCAAACCAAGACGTTTTTTTATAATATATAATACGATACCACGTGTTTTTTAAGCTCATTGGTACAGCACATATTCTCGACTTCATAAGAAGTCAAGAAGAGCCTGTTTATATCGTGGGCGGAAACATTTCCGCAGTGGTGAATAATTTGAGTGATCAAATCTTGCAAGTCATATTTTTTGATTTAGGAACATTTTTATCTGTAGTTTTTAGTTCCACAAGTTTATTTCTAACGTAGCATAAGCTCAGATATCTCGATTCTGAAAAGTAAAATAAAATGGCAATAGCGTGATAAAATTCTAAAAAAAATATTAATAACAGAGATATAATTAGAATAATAAATATATATTACCCATTCTTGAGCACAGTGTGGTTTGCTCCAAAGTTGAATCACTTATAAACTTCAAACCTATAAAACCTATAAATAAAGAATGGTTAATTTGGTCGTACGTTTTATATGAAGCGCTTTTAACCGCAACACAAAACTACTCGGAAATTGAACTGTACTTATCAACTGGCATGCATGAAAGTCGCAGTTAACTTGCATTCGTCTCAAACACTTACACTTAAGTAGTACGTCACCCTCAACATTCAGTCGCGAAATGCGATACTTCACTAGGTTATGCGAAACTAACGCTAAACTCCGTACTTATTATAGGAGTAACAACCCAAACGCTATTTTCCGACAGAGGAAAAAAACAACAGTTTTCACGGTTCAATTCTCTGTTCAATGACAATGCCATTGACCGAATTAAAAGTTCTACATCCCTTTCTTCAAGATACGATACAATCATATTACGCAAAAAAACACTACCTAATTTTTCAAAATAGCTGCTATCCATTATAAAAAAAATCCTCGAGAAAGCAAATGTTAATAACGTTTTATAGTGCGAAACT
Source organism: Phalangium opilio (assembly GCA_019434445.1). NCBI lineage: Eukaryota > Metazoa > Arthropoda > Arachnida > Opiliones > Phalangiidae > Phalangium > Phalangium opilio. The sequence goes on from JAEQBA010001153.1 coordinate 570,986, forward strand.
TTTCCTACCAAAACGTTTGTAGATTTGATTTTATAGTCGAAATCTTTTTCCCCAAATTGAAAAGCAATACATTTGCAGGTCAAGCTTACAACATATTTGCATAAATTATCGCGAGCGAAATTTGATTTGAAATCGCGCAATAACGAGAATATGTAAGAAAAATTTAAAACACAATTTTCATCATTAGCGATTAAAAGGGTATTATAGTTAAATCGAGGTTCGTAATGCAACATCTTATCACTAACTGATAATGTACCGTTTCCAATTAACGGAAATACAGGCTTCAAATCGTAAGCGAAAGCGGAATGGATAATTCCAAGGTCCTTACATAAAATATAATTAAATCCGCGTCTGAGTCTTGTTGATACACTAATTCCGTAAAGCAAAAACGAGATTGCAGCTTCACCAGCTTCGATAGATATAATATCACCTGTACAAAATAAAAATATTTAATAAAATAAATAAAAAGTTCAAAGTATTCTCACTTATTGTAATGTTAAAAAAGAATGCAAATCAATAATATTGAGATGTTTTTCTACCAACGCATTTTTAGAATATCGGAACTAATTTGGAATAATGTTCAGTTTGAAATGACACCCATTTTCATAATTGAGCTCTATACGGTTTCCGCGCATTCTTTTGGCAATTTGAATATGTTACATGAGCAGATAGCTTCAAACCTTGTTGTACCGGTAGCCATCTCCGAGAAATCCTCTATTATTCTCTTCAAAAGATCTAGTTCACGACGAACCCGTTCGCAATTCTTTACAGCGTTACGTTTCGCCATTTGTGATGATTTCCGCAACATCATTGTGGCGACATTTAAAAACAACTTTGAAGCTGTAGGAACGCCAAAGTGTCTCCAAGAGCGTAGTTATCGTCTAGACATATCTGGAGTATACTCTTTCTACTAGAGTTCGAAAAATTATACGTTTGTTGCCGAAATCGTAAAGATGACTCACTTCCTGTAAAAAAGTTGAAAAAAAGATTGGCTTTCTATTTCTGCAGTTAATAAGTTATCTTACCTTTCAATCGATTCAATGATATTTTAAGTGCTGATGTTACCGTTGATAGTATTGAAACGAAGGGGAGTTCTTCATTTTCAACTTGGAAAAAAGCTAAATAAACTGCTTGGTCACAAACTTCGAAAAGCCGTACTTTGTACAAATACTCGACCCCGGCTAATAATCTGGACCCTTTAACAGCCGTAGAAGTTCTCTGTTTACTAACGCGAAGGGGAAATAAAACACTAGGGTTTTTAACAGGTTTCCAAACGTTCCATGTTGAAGAAATTAAAAACATTCTGTCTAATTTTACTACAGTTTTAATGTTTCTTGCTGGTTGCGGATCGAATGGCATTGCTCGGAATTGATCTTAAAATTTCGAAATATTTGGCAGAAACATTAAATTAGTAATGGTTAATATTTAGGGAAACAATTTCCAAAAGTCTTTCACAAAATAGCGCTATGAAAATATATTACTTTAACGACTCATCAAATAGTTTCATATGATGCGTAATTAAAGCATAGCGAGGCTCTCGTTCGTGCCCCTTGGTACTTCCTAGCATTACACCAAAAAAAAGGGTCTAGGAACTTTCGCCATCTATGGAAAGCCTAATTTTGCATTGTTTTTCCGATAGATGTCGCGACCACGAAAAGATAAATTTTGATAACCACCCATAGATATAAGAAATTATGTTAAAATTCATAGATATCTACAATACATAATGGCACAGCGTGTAAATGGTATATTGCGCCTTTGAAGAGATTTTTATCTATACTTTTATAATATAAATGTAAAACTTCCCCAAAACTGTTTAAATATCGATGTTCTTTTAAACGTAAATGGCAAATTGCGCCTTTGAAGAGCTTTTTATCTACATTTTTATAATATAAATGTATAACTTCTCTAAAACTGTTTAAATATACATGTTCTTTTAATCTTAATCCCAAATATAAGCAATAAGTATTATACACAAATAAGAAAAGAGATTTGGTTTAAATGTTTATTTTAATTGTTCAACTCATTCATTATTCTCCTCAATAATATTTGTAGATTGTTTTTCACTCGGTGCGGAAAATCTACTTTCGTGCATGGCCAACAAAACTTCTTTTGGTGGACAGTCTACCATGCCTCTATTTGGGTGAATTAATTTAGGGTTATCTGAATTTAAAGCCTCCCTCCTTTTCATGTTTCTCTATGGTGAAGTAATATGATTTGTTAATTAAAATAATAACGCTAATAATAGTGTCCATCACGATATCTTACGTGAAAACTTGCCCTTTTTTTGAAATATTTTTAATATTAATCTCTCCATATATGGGTATTGTTTTTGTTCTAAAACCTTTACAGTATACCAGGCTTTGCTTCATTTACTGTAGCACTTGTTGAAACTGAAATAATGTAGGAGTGTAAGGTGAAAGGAAATTTTCATTCTAAATGTAAGGCGCAAATTACAAGCCGTTGAACGCCATCGTCAGTTTTGGCTTCTAACCTTCCAGTATGATAATTGTGGTCAATCGCTGCTAGTTGGACTCTCATTTCATACATTTTGAAGCTCTGAAAAGTTTCAAATTAATTATCTTGAAAGTTAGAATTTAACACTGACGCGAGTATTACAAGAAACTTCAATTCAGTAAGGTACAAAATAAAGGCGAAACTCTATGTAGGTGACTAATTTGACTTTTGGGAGAACCACAAACATTTTACTACCCCCAAATATCAGAAGGGTCTCTTTTAACTTTAAATAAAATCAGCACTGATTACAGGCTAGTCAGTTATGCATCGCGTGTTCCAGAAATTTGAGTATTTCATATATTGTCGTGGACATAGCATGAAGTTTCCTATAAAACTATCAATTAATACTCTACCTAAATGCATATCGCTTGTTAGCATATTTCAGAATCAAACTATGTTAATTTTTTAAAAATGCAGTATGACTGACGAAATTAAAAAAATATATATAAATAACCATGAAGTTTTACAGTAGTGACTATTGAGGCGGAAGCTAAAAATCCAGCTGCACTGACACGTGAAATTTTATAATGTCAGCTCCACCTTAGTAATTAATTGTCATTCCGAAAATTTGCATAATAACCAACACTCTTAAAAATTTCTGTTCCATTCAGAACAAAACTCCGTTCAGAGGGCTTGTCCCCTATGCAGCACACTCTTTTGTTTCTTTGAGAACAGAATGTTCTTAGTTCAACATAGAACAGCATATATCTGTTCATCGAAGAACAGAATTTTTGTTCTTGATATAGAACATAAACATGTTTTTTTTAGAACAATATATTGTTCGTGGAGTTGAGCATAAAGTAGGTTTTACAAGAACAATCTGCAGTTCTTGAAAGAGAACAGGAAGAATGTTTTCTTAGCACATCAATTTGTTCTTCATTTATAACCTTAGACCGTTCTTGCTAGAACAGACTCTGTTCTTAATGCAGAACATGACCGTTTCATTTTGCATTATGTTTAGTTCTTGATTCTGACCTTAGAGCAGTTTTGGGTGGAACTGTACCTTGTTCTACGTTCAGAACATTGCACAGTTTATGTTAGAACAGGAGGACGTTTCCAATGTAGAACAATAAATAGCTATTTCCATAATGGTAGGCTGTTTTCAGTTCAGAACTTAGAACAGTTGCTGCTAGAACAGGATATGGTTTTCATTGTAGTTTAAAAACAGTTCTTTTTAGAACTGTAGATTGTTTTTTAATAAGAGCATTGCCCAGTTATTTCTAGAACAGGAACTAGTTCTTAGTATAGAACAATGAATAGCTTTTAAAAGAACGGTTTAATGTGTTTGGTTTTAAACTTCAAACAGTTGTCGGAATAAAACATCAAAAGGTTATGGTTTACATCTTTACCTTGGTCTTGGTTCATAACATCGAATTTGCTTATTAGAACAAGATTTTATACTCACCTTAAGAGTAGAAAGCTATCGAAATCGCACGTGACGGAACTAAACCTAAAAACGTCCCTTTTTCAGGCTACAAATGTATAGTGCCATTAAAGAATAGTGCTAGATTTTTCTCAAACAATTTTAATTATTGAAATTTTTGTTATAAACACAACTTTGGTTTGAAAACTTATAATTCAGTAAATTTCTGATAGTGAAATAAATTTTGACAGTTAAGGTCTATAATATCCCAAGACAAAATTACTACGTTAGTTGATTAACAAAATTAGTTACTGAAATGGAGACCTTTTTGGAGTCCAATCCAAAGATAATTTTGTGGATGTACTCCAAGCTTTTTTTCAATTTAAGAGGGTATTGCAAATTAAAGCAATAATAGGAAGAAAAGAGGCAACAAATTGCCCGATTTGCAGAAGTGCAAAATATTTCAGTATCTTCAATTGTTATCTTCACTTCAGATTTTAGGAAGTTGCTGGTTTCAAATACCATTAGTGGTGTTACTGGTCGATTGGTTTCCTTAATTGCAACATTGGGAATTCAACAGACGTTCTTATAAATAATTAATAAATACTTACATCATTAGTTGCATATAGTAATTTCACGTTTTCGTTCAAACCAATTGGCAACAAAAGCTCAGCAGCAATAACTTCGTACTCTTAAGATATAAAGAACACATTTTTCATCTTTCAAAAGCACAAAAGTTTCTAATTTTAATACCTTCGAAAATATTTTCTGAAACAATGTCCTTTTCATTTTCTAAAATATTTAAAAGTTCGGCGGCCTTGGGCTTTTTTTTACATAATTCGATTAGCCGTTTGGCTATTTTCTTGAAATGGCTCCAAAAAATATTTTCCAATTCAGAAGATGGTTGTCTTATAACACAACCAAGTTCCTCCAATAACTAATTAGAAATTTTTAAACAGTTCAAATCGATTGGCTTATTTAAAAATTTTCCACAGCGAAGAGCTCTTACCCCTTGTTCAGTCTTCAACACAGGAAACTTCTCTAATAAGGACGAGGTGGTAGTACTATTATTCAAGGCAAGACTCCTGCGAATTTTGAACGTTTTGGACATTTTTCCTTAACAACTGCAGGATCTGGTTTGGTTTTGCTCAGTTCTTTCGCAAGAGCCACCAGATGAGCTTCAGTGGACCTTTCATCTTCTGCCAAATCCTCAACATTATGCTAAATTTTAATCAATAACTGTATTAAATACATGATATTGACCAGAATTAACATATATATATTACCTGAATATGTTTTTCCCTATTTTTCTTAAGTACTTCACTTCTAGCTCCTGTACCCATTTCAGAAAGTCCCTTTTTTCCTGTTCTTGTTTAGAAATGAATACTTCTTTTTGTTTTCCATGACTGATTTTATGTGTGTCATTGTCAAGCGCTCACGTCTGAACTTTTGGTCCAATGAAACATACCATTATTCCTGCAAAAGCCTCACTGCTTAATTTAAAGCTAATTCTTGAAAATAATTTTTAACTTACATCAATAAGGTTCGGACCAGCCGTTGCTGCTTTGTAAATTGTTTTTATCCTTAAGGAATTTGTACCTTTTTATGAGTTCAACACATACTCTCACCTTATCATCGTGTGATGGAAACCTAGAAACGAATAGACCTTAATGGTTATAATTATATACACCACGTGTTTTATCCATTCGGCAATTTGTTTTGGTTACGGAAAATCCACTAAAGATTTACCAAGTTGTTTTAAAAAAGCCTAAATTTTCATGCTCATTTATCTAATAATTCCCTGGCCTAGATTTCTTAATGTCAATAAATATAACAATAACTTCGCTATGCCTTACAATTTGAATTGACGAAGAGACTCGTACAGAGCGCAAAGAATTTTGGACCTGTTCTTCTTAAGAAACACGTCAGAGTTTTTTCCTTTTATCATATTTTCTATATCCATGGGAAATGATGGTATATTGTAATCAGTCGGCAGGGGAAGCTCTTTTAGTTCCTCTGAATCAACTTCTAATGAATCTTCTTCAGTGCATTGTTGTACTGATAAAGGGGAACTGGATGCTTGAGAACTCGATACTCCAGAACTTCGTTTGTGTATAAAGAACACTTATTTCAAGAATTTGTTTAATTTTTCGGAAAACTATCTTTTTACTGTGTAAAAATATTGTGTTTAACAAACTCGAAGAGAAGTGTAGTGCTGTAGTTATTTAGCGCTTAAAATTAGTTACATCTAAAATTTTAAACGATTAATTAGCACGTTTAAAGGGAGGGTGAAGTGAAAATCAAGTTATTTTTTATCGGTTCATCTACTAATTATAAGACCATTCTTCGTAGTGAAATATTCAGGAAATACTTCCGAATGATTTTAAAATTCAAATTAGGTTCAGATTTCAAGGCTAATTTGAAATTAGGATCTCCGACCAATCGCATAACGCCCTGCCTTTTAGTTAACAAAATTCTTGTGGCACGTTCCGTGTTGAATGAAATTTATGGCTAGATTTGATAAAATTTGCGCGCGATGCGAAAATTGAGACGCAAGACATGGAGCGTGCCACGATAGTGTTACACGTTTCTCGGTCCATTTCTTGATCTCAATAAATATACGAGACTGACTATCTATCTTTAAAATTTTGGCACAACGCCTTCAAAAATATCATGCATTATGACAGGCGGAAGAGATTCGGTTATTTTGAAATGTGGTAGGGTTTGAAACGGGGACTCTTTATTAACACCATAAATAATCTTATTGTCAGTGTTAAGCTTAACCAGAGATAAATGATAATTATGTACTTCCTCCTTTCTCAAGATATATTTTGTCTCTTCAAATATGGAATAAATTTCCTCTTTTTTGGCCTTGCAAAATCTACAGATTCGATTATGCGAGAAATTTGTACTAAATCACCAAATGAGTGGCTTGAAAGATTGTCACCGCAAATTGTTCCAACGGTTCCAGTTACATGAAAATCATACTTGGATAAATAAAACCATCGTGTTTGAAGACTCTTAAGATCTTCACAGTTTGGTTTGAAAACCATATCATAACCATATTTTTCTACATCGTTATATAATTATTTAGCAATAGTCGATAGGTATATTTGGCTGAGCTTGCTTTTTTTTGATGGGCTAACATTTCCGATAGAAAAATAAACTAATATTAATTTATGAAGCCCTCTTTTGCCGCCTAACGGATTGCACACCTCGACTTCATCCAAATAATAGTTTAAATTTAAACAAATGTTATTTTGCTTGGCAAAAAAGCCATGTCGTTTAAAAATTTCACCATCATTATAAGCTTTCAACACTGCACCTGACCTAGCTTGATCTGAGTTCTCTACAATATTTTGAAATATATCATCGTGTTGAAGTAACATCTGAAGCAAGGGAAGTAACGGTACTACAATAAATGTGACTCGAACTTCCTTTCTTTTAACAATTCTAGAACCTAAATAGTGCTCTTGTGCCTCTATTAAATTCAGGGAACTTTTACAGAAAAAATTTAAACGATGTTAGCTTTTTAAAATTTGCAGCACTGGTTCAGACATGTAAATCCCTCCCATTTTATTACAAGTATTAACATAACTTTCAAAAAAATTAAAGAGATCATTAGAAATATCGTTTCCGTTGATAGTGGAATCTTATATTTTTCTCTGATCTTTAACATAAGCATAGCTGCTTGATACTCAGGCCTTGCCATTTCTAATTTTTCAGCATTTATGTGACCAATGTTAACTTGTGGCTTAGTTTCATAATCTAAATCATCGCTATCAACCTCTTCTGTTCTTACATCTTCACAGTATTGAAAATTGTGTTTGCGATAGACATGTTTTTTTGCAAGACTCAAAGTTTTTGTATCCAACTCCCCATCCAACAACTGCACAAGTTATTCGAAAGAAAGCACTTGTCATGCGAAGATTTTTAACATGAAACAAGTGCTTTCCTAGGGTGTGCCTCGTTGCATTACATATGGAGCAAGTGTATCGGCTTATTTCTTTAGCCATTGTGTCCAAATGTACAGCAGTATTTGTCAATATCAAAGGAATTCTGTTATAAAATAAATGGACCTCAGTGTTAAACTAAACAATAAATTCCGGTTATGAGCATATACTGCAATAAAGATTTAATTTTGGAAGACAGGTGTCTATTATGGAAATTATGACCTCCCTTATAATACTACCCTGCTAGTACCGGTATTTAGTGTTTCTTTTTGACTTTTCTTAGTTTATTTTTAGAAAGCCGGTTTGCTCTAAATAATCTCGGTTAAATCGAATATAATCAGCCTCTTAAAGGCCTTGCTAAACATTGACTGACTATAGACCAATTCTAAAACCAGGGTGGAAGGTAAAGCTTTTGAGCCATTACCTCCGTTCGAGACTCCATTTGAAATTGGGCTATATATTTTGCCTTGTAAAAATTGTCTGACTTTCTTTCTTTTGGTTAGGCCTAAAATTCATTTTGAAAAAGTTCTAGCTTGCAAAGTAAAGGAACGGCTTGGTCAATTTTCCAAATCCAGGTGTTTTATCTCGACGGAGGGCTCGACTTTTCAAGAACAGGGCATCTCTTTTCTGAGCTATTTTCCCTGCTGATAAGTTTGACAGTAACTAAAATGAGAGGGCTGGGATGGAGAAAAGTTTGGCTGTCCTTGGATTTTATCGTAGAGTGTGGCAAAGGCTCAACAAAAGCAAAGAAGTAGAAGACCGAGAAACTGGCAAATAGTTTCCAAACCCGAGCTGTCGGACTCTTAAGCTATAGGGTCTTTGCGCGTGACGTCAGGTTACCTACCCCCTTTCCTCTCCGCTTGCCGGCTGCCCGCTCTGGCCACGTTGGGACGCCATGTTGACATGCCCTGAAAACCGTTTTTCGCCCCCTATTTCTTCTCCCTTTTTACTCTCGCGCAAAGACCCTATAGAGATTTTAATGGGAAATTTCAGCAAATGTCCCAGCCCTAGAAACTAGAACTATTTTCTTTCCCTTTAACCTCCCCCTCCCCAATGCAAGCGACAGGGTACGACCTACCTAATTCCTTCGCGACTTCCAACATTCAAAGAGAAAAAATATTTTCATCATTCGAATAATCTCATTTTAGACCGTCGAGATTTGCTTTAATAGATCTACGTCGATTTCACACCGTCACGCTCCCTCAGAAATTATTGAGATATTTATAGTTTTTTAGATAGTTTTCAGTTGAAGTTTTCGGTTTTAGGAAAAATCTGAATTATTATGTCTAAAGGAAATGGATGGCTTTCGAAAGTAAGTAATATGAAGTACCTAGTAGTGGAATACCGAAACACACAAACTAAAATTACTTAGCCGTTTTTTAGATTAGAGCGTCAGAAGCTGGAACCCGAGCAATTTTGGAGAACCAAATAGTAAAATTGAGGAGGGAGCACAGTAAAGAAATTAAAAGTGAACCCAAACGTTAAACACGTTAGATTTACACTTGAAAAGGAAAAATAATAAGCTTGGTTTATGAATATCTGTAGCCAAAGAAGAATCAATTTTTCAATTGAAAAGAGAACTTAATGTGCAAGAGTCACAAAAGAAACATGAATTAGATGAATTAAAAAGAAAGCATGAAAAAGAGGTTAATGGTAAGTTCTAAATTTTTTCTGATAATCCGTTTATTTTTTAAATGTTGTATTATTTTATTATTATATTTATATTTGACATAGAGTGCAAAGCTGTTATTCGACGATTAAAAGAAGAGAACGCGGAGTTGCATGAGGATTTAAATTTGCTGCTCCAAAGCAGTAGAAAACGACCAAAAATTGGGTAATCAACAGCTTCAACTTTTTGTGATAGTGAACCCCCCCCATACCATTCGTCAATTTGGTAACACTTTTGGGTACTACAAGCATATTAAAGCGACTGTTCGGAAGTTTGCTTTCAAAAACGTTTTGCTCGCCCGTAACAATAAAGAACATATACTAATTTCTAGACTTGTAAAACTTGCAAGCTTCCTTAGTCACTTAATGCCAACTATGAACTATAGGTGCATATTGTTTGTAATTTAGTGTTGGAACTCAAACTCAGATTACAGACTGTCCAGAAGATAGTCAGTGCTCTATAAGAGCAAACATAGACAGTCTGCCAAGTTTGGGCCAAGATAGCGAAGACGCTGACTACGATTTTTGTAAATAAAATAATTTAAAAAGTAAATAAAATAATATTTTTAAAAACCGTCTTCCTGAACGCACTATCATGGGGGTGGACACACTGACATGGTATTTGGAAACATCTGCGTATAGAGCTATCCCAGAAATGAACCGCGAACATGCTATGCAAAAAATTACAGTTTGTAAATATAAATACACTTACCTAGTTTGAGTGAACAATTCAAACTATCTTTCGAACTATATGTAATAAAACACCTAAAAGAAAAGTTTTCATTTCAGCAAATTGTGAATGGGAAAATTTTGTTGCAATTAAAATTACATCTACTTACTATTTGGACACTTCCGGATTTGCTAAAGCCAGCTCTTCTCGCTGTACGACGCTCAGTCCACTCTCGCCAGGGCTGTTCCTTTCCATTTACTTTGGGGAACGCACCCCAATACGGTATTTTACTTTTCAATGGGGAAGGTTGTTCAGAAGTGAATTCTCCCCCCTACTCGTATTTTTACCTCCCTAACCACGCGTTGTTACCATCACGGGATAAAAGGACTATTTCTTAGAAGAAGAAAAAACTACAAGTCGTGTTTGTTCTTCCCATATACTCTCTTGTAACGTTAGAAACACTAAGTTTACCCTTAGAAAACCCGTTTTTACAGGTAAATCAACAGTAAAGCAAGAGTGTCCGATAGTGTGAAAGAGTCCAACTTTCGATAAGTATCAAGTGGGGGTGTTGTTACTCCATTAAATCTAGTTCCCTTAAAAGTATTAATCTGAATGAAATCTTAAAATTGCATTAATTCCGACAAATCACTTAAATCTGAAGAAACAAAAGAAAGTCTTCGTTAATCTATGCGAATCATAAATAACCTCAAATCGGGAGTAAGTCCGTAAATACACTAAAATTCCGAAGCATTTAAATTGGGAGTATATTGAAGTCTGTGTAATCTACAATTTTTTGAGAACCATCTGGAAATCGTCAAATTTTTAGGAAGTACTTTGCAATATTTTAATAATTAATAAATATCGAGAAATAACTGCTTATTTTCAAGGCATTTGAAATAAGATATTTCATTGTGAATCATGAATAATAAAGAAATTAATTGAGAATCTTGCAAAACAGTAGGAAATAGCGGGAATCGCGTGAACCTTTCAAGAAATACAGTATAGGTTTATATAAAATTATGAGATTAATAAGAATCATAAAGAATCTATTGAGAATCAGCTTTAATTCAAATCAGTTAAACACATTTTTGAGTGTCTGAACCTCAACTTGAAATATTCTGAAAATTAGTGATTTTGTCGGCGTAAAATTTGGCATATGGATTTCTTACAGTGAGATGAGACTAAAAATTCAAATTTTTATCTTATGCGTTTATTGGCTACGAAAAAACCCAAAAAATGCCATGATTTTCAATAGGATTTTGTTTTGTTATACTCAAATTAACCGCATTTGATACGGGCTACTTCATATTCTTCCAGGATAAACCGTATCCGTTTATCCGACATTACATTACCAATTTTATAAAGTACGGGTGAATTTCCGTATAGAATTTAAATTGAACCCTCATCCAATTCGTTTATAATAACTGTTCCATGAAGTTGTTCCACGTTAGAACAAAAATTACTTCATTGTAAGAACAGTACTGATGTTGTTGATGCCGCCACCAAGCGAATACATACAGAATGTGAAATACATTTTAATGCAATGTTTGTAGTTAATGTTTTCGAAGAAATAGATGTCAAATTAAATTTGTTAGATATCTAACAATAGGTATTGACTTCAAAGTGTTAGAAAATAAAGGCTTAAAAATGCAGTGTTTGCAATTTAAAACTGTTCTGATACGGCCTATAAATTGTTCATTCCAGAACGAAATGAAAAGCCACACCCTTAGAACTAAATTTCGTTCTATTTGGAACATATGATTTTAAGAACTGTTGTCAGCAAAACTTAAAATTGTTTTCAGAGAGACTCCAGTTCTGATTTGAACTTGCAAGCTACCGAAAGAACAGTTTTTTACCAGCTGGAACAAAAGTCGTTTTTTATAGAACTAAATAGTTCATCAAAGAACAGTTTCAGAACAGAAATTTTTAAGAGTGTTCATAAGGTGGTGACTTTAATGGCTTTAACAGTGGTCCTTCTTGCGCTTTTGCTCGTCATTCATTCGCTAGTAATGGACAAATACAAACATTTGTCCAAACTGAAAATTGTTAAGAAATTAGTCCGAGAAACGCTGGAAAATGTCTGGGATAACGCGTCGCTCTTGTGTGCTGAACGTAAGCAAGTTTTTTATCTTTTGGTGGCACTGGTTTTGGAGTAAAAATAATTTTGATCGTGGTTAGGGCATAACACCTCTGAGAGGGGCTTGTGGGATCCCAGAAAGGTTTCTGCTCTATGAATTTTAGAATTAGAAAATATTTTCTATAGCGATTTCCACCGTTCTGCCCCATGTTACTTGTCGTCTGTTAGCCTCGTCGTGGCTAATCGGAGTGGCTTTCATTCTGTTTTTCTTGGGTTGCTTCTTGCGAACCGAGTTCACGACAGAGAGTTACAATAGCATCGACACCCTCTCGGACTTGATGAAATCGGGAATTCCACCTGTTATGATCGAAGGCACTGGAACATTCGAATATCTTCAAGTTTTGGTAAATACCCACTTTAATATTAAGCCCTCTATTCACTTGGCTCTATTTAGGCTGCCAAGGATCCAGTTGTTCAGCAATGGCTAGACACACTCGATAAGGAGAAGATTTTCAAAAGTGTTGTGGATTATATAGTGGTTGACGGATACATTCCGATAATTTCTGGAAAAGAAGCTCTGATCATATCAGACAAATACCTGACTTGGCTCTTGGGAGAAGTCTTGACCGCTGATGCTGAGGCTAAAGAGTTGTTTTCGGACCTAGGAGGGCTTTACTTTTCGCAGCAAGAAATGGGTTTGGAATTCTTACACGTTGCTTACAATTCATCTTGGATGAGTAGCAGTCCAATAGTACACGAGTTCGGACAACTGAAGTCAGTATGAATTTTATCGTAAAGTGAAAAGGACTGACCATTCTTTATTGCAGAATAGGACCAATGTTCGAAAGGCAAGTTTTTAACTATCTGGAGTTCGTCCATCATCACCCTCTTGAATACGTCACGTGGAAGAAACCGATGAAAAGCTCTTCGAACTTGAACCTCGGTAGCATCAGTGCTCCTTTCTACTGGTTTTTCATTCTGATGTCAGCATCAGTCGCCGTTGTCCTAACCGAGATTTCCTTCGACCAATTGGCTAAACGTTGAAATTAAGCCAAGCTCTTTAAATTGTTATGTTTTATCATAAATCAGTTAGTTTGTGTCGTATTTGGAAAATCCAATGTCGGCATATTGACAAACCAATGTCAGCTATAGCTGGTTCGTTTTCTCGAAGTCTGCTTTTAGACTATACAAGGAAATGATAGAACTTACACCTCCATAGTGTCCCAACTATAATTACAAATATACTTTATGCGCATAGCTTTTCATTTCACGCTACCTGACTAAACAAACAGTTTTCCACATACTAGACTTGATGATCGAGTGGGGTATGGTTTATATATATGTAAGTTGTACCAGAAGGGAATAAGAGAGAAGGGAGACATTAGAGCCTGCTATGGTAACGGGAGTCCGACCAACCTCAAGAAAACCGCGAAAACTTTGCGCAAGTACACACCTTTTAACCAATTTACTGCAAATATAGTTCTTTAAGTTATCTGAGTCCGCGGTATCAGGCGGCCTATTTGTCTGCTAGATTTTCATTCTCCAAAGGCTTAGGGCTGTCGATGTTTCGTTCTTGTGTAATTATAACCTCAAGTATGTACTTTATTGAAACTAATTTTTATTTTTTAATATTAATTCAGAATAATTAGTTTTCATCAAAAATGGTTAATCATATCTATTGTTGTCACGGTATTTAAGATCTAAAAGAATTAAAAAACTGTTTACGGAGATATCCAACGTGATTTTATTAAAAAGGTTAAAATTTCTATGAGACGTTTCGGGCCGCGGCTTGTCATTCAGTCTGTTGAACTCATGTGGGTTCATGTTAATATACTACTCTCTAGGTTATTTTTTAGTAATTTTGAGGAAGTATAACATTTGGTCGCTAGAGGGAATACCTTAAGGGTGGCGGGGGTTTTTATTTTTTTTTAATTATTATTATTTAAATATATAATTATATTATTTATCTATTATTTTTTATAAGTTTGTCCACATTCCAATTATTTTTAAGTACATAACCTGCCTCTAAGTTAAAGTTATTTTTAAATTTTTTAATGTAGATACTCTCGGTAATCTTACGTTTATAGTAGTCTTTTTCTTTAGCAAAGATTGATGTATTATCCCAATTAATTTGGTGTGTTACATTGAATTTTAAGTGCATGTACACAGCGTTAGTTTCTTTTTTATTTTTAACATCTCTTTTGTGTTCTTTAATTCTATCTACTAATTTACGTTCTGTTTCACCAATATACGTTTTTCCACATGTTCCACATGGGATTTTGTATATCACACCAGATCTATTATGGGGTTCTATTTTTTTATTATTACTTTTTAAATCCTTAGCTTTTTTATTAATTATTCTAATGTTAAAAGGTCCAAGTTTCCTTTGTAATGTTTCGTTAAAACCTCTATAGTAAGGTAGAAAAAACCATTTTTCTGGTTCAAGGTTATCTTGCTTTATTGTTTTTAAATTATCAGGATCACTGACTTTTAGAAATTTTTTAATAACTTTATCGGGGTATTCACTATCTTTTAGTTGTCTTCTAATTTTTTCCAGATCAACAGATGGTTGATTTGAGATTTTATTGATCCTATAGTTGAGGCTTTTAGCTAATCCATTTTTAATATGGTATGCATGATACGAATTGTAATTAAGAAACTTTTTAGAATGCGTTGGTTTTTGATATAAGAAATGATTTGGTTTTTTGGGAATTTTTGATCTATTGATTAGGATATCTTTTTCTATTTCTAGTGTGAATTTAATTTTTTGATGTTTAGAGTTAATACGGTTAAGGAAATTAGTTAAATCCGATATATTGCCTATCCATTTGGAAAAAATGTCATCTACGTAGCGCCACCAGATCTTAGGAAATTTTGGGTCATTAGCTAGGAAATAATTTTCAAAATAGATCATAAAAAGGTTAGCTAATACTGGGGATATATTGATCCCATAGGGAGACCATCAGTTTGTTTGTATATTGTACCATTAAATTGAGAATCATGGTTTCTTAAGCAAATTTCCGTTGTAATGTAAATGGTTTTAGAATTTACCTTCTTACTAGAAAAGACCCCGTGTGTTATTCACGGTAATTAAAAAACTGTGTTACATCAGGCTGACGTATTCGTTTGTCATTAACGAGTATAAAATTCCTTTTCGCAGTGGCGCCAATAAGGTGCTATGATGGAGATTGTAAGAGCAATACAGTATTGCGTATTGGTTCAAATTATATCTTATAGTGGTTTAAAATGAACAAATAGATTTATGTTTCACGGTTTATTTAATTGTAAAAATATTCCCTTTGTTGCGCTAGTTGCAGCCCGAAAATTAGGCATTATATATAATAAATAGGCTAACGTAACAATAAATGCAGGAACCTAATTTTCGATACTTGAACACAATTAAAAAAAATTGAGCCTATGCTGAAACACTTTTAAAGTTTTAAATGGATGATTTTTACCTAAAATTTGCAATCGAGCCTGTAGTAGAAAAAGAAATTGCTGTATTTAGTCAGTTTACAACAATAAATTTAAATAAAACTTATAAATAGCTATGTATCTATTTTAGAACGGTCGTGCAAAATTTCACTACATACAGTACCACTTCAAAGATGAAAACCAACGCAGCCAAAGTATTTCCAACAACAAAGACTCGAAACACGGAACAGAGAAAGATCAAGTCCATGGGTTCGTCCAATATCAAACTGTCAGACTCGAGCAGGTAATTCTGAGCTTGAAATTCTGCATTAATGAAATGCGTGGAGAGTAGACTAGTTTCAAATATTCTTGCGACACTGTGTTTCGCGACCAATTCGTATATAGAGCCGAACGTAGAATTAAACAAACGGGTTTAAAATTAACGAAATATATTTATTAGCGAGAGTAACTTAATTAATGTCCATAACTGAGTAAGACCGATGATAACAGACTACTGAAATTTGATTGCAAATGTGTCGATTTATATTGGGTTTACAAAAAACTAGATTAAACTAAAAAACCATGAATTGCCGTAGCTTACATATTAAAAAATAACTATAGTTTAAATGGGGAGTTTAAACATTCCAGTGTCCTTAAAATATACAGTTTTAAAAGAAAGTACAAGTTAACAAATGAAATCTTAATTAAAATTAGTCCAGCGGCAAAAGACAAAGCTTGGTCACAGGTCGTTTGAGAGTTCGGTCAGCAGTTTTAACAGTCACTACCCGGACGTAGCCATCGGCGCCGGCGTGAGTATCTTGTACGTGGCCAAGCTTCCATTTTGTAGCGGGAAGGTCTTCGTCTTTGAGGATAACGAGATCACCAATTTGAAGGTTACGTTGCGCAGCAGCCCATTTTGGACGCTGTTGAAGTCTGGTCAAATACTCGTTGCGCCATCTCTGCCAGAAATGTTGGAGTAGCTTCTGGCTAGGGATGCAACGATTCGTAATTTTTGTGAATCGGCCGATTCGATGCATCGGTCTCTAAAAAATCGGCTTCGGCCGATTAATCGGCCGAAGCCTCAAGGTTATACGTTTTAGGCATTAGTATAGGAGTGCTACTTGTCAAAAATGTCTAAGGACAATAATCTATCTGGTTTTGTTTCCGAGATACTAGTTCATTTAATTCAACAAACATTTTGTCCATTCTTTCTGCTACAACTTGTTTTTGATTAGTTCTTTCTTTGCATTCCGGATAGGGAAAAAGAATTTTAAGCGCGAGTTTTAAGTTTCATTTCCTAAAAAAACCCTTTCCTTTCTCATCCTTTAAAAACAAGAAGTAGCTTTCAAGACTTCAAGTATTATTACTTTAAGTAAACAAGGGACCGCTAGATACAATGACACCCGACCAAACACATAAGAGGGATAGCTGACAATAATAAAATGCAGACTGTGATAGAGCGACATTGTTTGTGGAACGGGTGGGAAGTAGCAGTGAGCACAAATCGAAAGGAGAGTCAAAGATAGAAGGGGGAAGGAAAACCATAACGGCCGGGCACCATGGCTCTCCCGCGCATCTACCTCCCCGCACAGCCGAGGATTAAGACGTCACGTGATCCGTTGAGAAGGAAATTCAAAGAGGGTAAACCCGAAAATACGGTTAGAGGATCACACTAGACTATAGAGATCAGCATTCAGCGTGGTTACTGTAGCTTTGTAATAACGTAAACAAACTTCTCCGATTTTTTTCTCTCTCGGTTGCGCCGATTGCGCATGTGCGCCACGCTCTTAGAGAGCGACTGGTACTGGTAACGTTTTTGAAAGGAGGCTGACGAAGAATTTGGGCTCTTCGAAGTAGCGAGAGGGAGTAATAAAGTAACAGACACGTTTACGTTATTTATTAAATTGCAAACTTGTTAGTTCCTTTATACTAGATCAAAAGATTAGATCTAACCAAAAAGAGTCGGCCGAGAAAAATCGGCCGATTACCTTAGAAAAATCGGCCGATACGATTATTCGGCCAAGTGGCCGATTCTGGCCGAAGCCGATTCTTGGCCGATGCATCGTTGCATCCCTACTTCTGGCCCATCTGCCATCGTGATAGCCGGTTGGTTTTTACATCGGTTAGGTCCGGCTCTGGAATCGCAGTCAGTGTGTCACCAATCAAAAAGTGACCTGGGGTTAATGCCATTAGACTGTCAGGATCCGTAGAAAGCGCAGAGAGTGGTCGTGAATTTAGGCAGGCTTCGATCTGACAGAGTAACGTGGTCATCTCTTCGTAGGATAGTATTGTTAATCCAACGACTCGTTTAAGGTGGTACTTTACTGATTTAATGCCTGCCTCCCAGAGCCCTCCAAAGTGAGGGGCCGCTGGCGGGTTAAAGTGCCAGCGTATACCTTCGTCCGCCGTCCAGCGCGTGATCGTATAGTTATTAGTTGATGTAGCCAAGAATTTCAGGAAATTTTTCATTTCCCTGTTGGCGCCAATGAAATTCGAGCCGCAATCGCTGTATATGTCGGAACTTTTCCCACGTCTAGCTGTAAATCGCTTCAGTGCCGCTAAAACGGCGTCCGTCGTCATGTCGCTTACTAGCTCCAAGTGAACTGCCCTCGTAGTGAAGCAAACGAATAAGGCAATATAAGCCTTAAAGGTCTTCTGGCCGCGCCCCTTAATAGCGCTAAGAGAGAACGGCCCCGCATAGTCGACTCCAACCTTTAAAAAGGCTCGGGCTGGGTTAACGCGAGCTGCTGGTAGATCTGCCATCTGTTGCTTTAGGGTAGTAGACTTCTGCCTTGTGCATTGTACGCATTTTCGGACGTGAAACCTGACGGCGTCTCTGATACCAAATATCCAATACCGACGTTGCAGGACAGTCGTGAGTAATTGAGCTCCGGCATGGAGATGTTTGAGATGCTCGTACGTAATGAGTAGATCCGTTAGTTTACTTCGTCGTGGCAAGATTATGGGATGTATGAGATCAGTAGTTGCCTTGGCGTGACTTATACGGCCGCCAACTCTAAGGAGTCCAACTGGATCGATGAAAGGTTTGAGCGACAACAGCTTGCTTTTCACTGGTAGTGGCATGAGTGAGATCAAGAGATGTATCTCTTCTTCAAAGTGTCGTTGCTGAACCGCCCAAATCCAATGGTGCAAGGCTGATTCAACTTCGATTGCTGACAATGGTCCTAGGGTTCGCTCTGGCTTGGTAGTTCGGGTGTTTTTAACGAATCGTTTTACGTAGGCTGTGACGTGGAGTAGTTTCCTTAACGTCGAATAGGCGTCGAGAAGGGTGAAGTCGATCTGAACATGATTTGATATAATAGTTGTAGGACGGACTTCCAGAAGGCATTCCCTGGTTTCGACCGGTGGAGGAATCCTTTCCTCGAGACCTCGAGACAGCCAGCGTGGACCATGCCACCATAGCCCATGGTTTCGTAACTCCGAAGGCGAAATTCCTCGAGATGCGCAATCAGCGGGATTCTCTGAGCCGTTCACATGGTGCCATTGAGCCTTGGGTACGCTATCCTGAACTTCAGCTACTCTATTAGCGATGAAAGTTTTCCATCGTTGAGGTGGAGAAGCCAGCCATCCCATTACAGTCATGGAATCTGTCCAGCAATGAGTGTCTGTTATGTTGATTTTGATTGCGGTTTGGATCAGCTTGATAAGTCGAGTTAACAGAACAGCCCCACACAGTTCGAGCTTCGGTAATGATATCTGCTTCAACGGTGCCACCTTTGTTTTGGCTGCGACCAGGTGCGCCTGAATTCTTCCATACGGATTCTTGGTTCGCAGGTATACTACCGCTGCGTACGCCTTTTCTGAAGCGTCGCAGAAACCTTGGAGACTAAAGGCTCGTTTACACAAGCGCGAGAAGATGAGAGATGAAGCTGACCCGTGTTTCTGATTCTCGCATGACCGTTCACATGCCCGCGAGAATATCACTTGAACGAGCTTTTGCCTAGAGATGAAGCTGATTTTCCGAATAAGCTCGCAATCTGCCATGGCAGATTTTCTCGCACGAGTTCAGCTTAATCGGAATGTCATGTGACTTTTGCTATCCAATGACAAGCATTTGTTTAGTCGGCGCATGGTCGGTGGCTATTTTGTCTTTGTCTACTAGTGATCCACACTTGATTTTGAGAGTAAAATTTTACAGAATAGAAAGAACGATGACTTTGAAGAAAAAACGAACATGAAAATATTTTAAAAGCCAACAATAGAAAAAAGGACAAGAATGCAAGTTATATTTAATAAATATAATTCGGGATTACTTGGAGATTTGGGACAAGTCCAACATTAATTATCGAGACAGGGACTTGCAAAACTTAAAATGGGAAGCCATTGCCATGGAAATTAAAATGACAGGAAATTAATATTATATTAAATGATAAGTTCGTTACTAGTCCCGTCTCGTTGAGAGATTTTCCGTTTGTTGATTTGGCCGACGCGTCGAACACGACTCTCACCTTCGTGGTGCTGCTACTGTCTTTAATTACTGCATGGTGCGGGAGGTAAAACACGTTACGTATTGAGTGTTCTTCTGTAGTCACCGGTCTCATGTGTCCCAAGATCAAGTATTCTTCCATAAACGCGTGGTATTGTTCAGATAAACTGGCGTTAGTTCGTAAACGTTTCTCGATATATGCGAGTCTTCGGATGGCTATATTTCGAGAGTCGCCGAGTTCTATGGCACTCTTGAACGGTAGGCGTACGACGTAGCGGCCATCTTTGTTGCGGCTGTACGTGTTCAGAAAGGTTGCTTCGCATTGTAGCTCGCTGGAGGTTAACGCTCTCCGAGGGGACAATTCTTCCAACTCCCAAAACTTTAGAAGCTGATCGTCGATTGTCGAAGTGTGGACGCTTATTGCATGGTCAGGTTGCGCCGTCTCCGGGGATCCTGTTGGGCCACAAACAACCCAACCGAAAATCGTGTTGAAGCAGCCAGCAGTACTAGGTTTTCCTTTGCGAATGCCATCTCGGATTAAACGTAGGTAAACATCAGCTCCGAGTAGTATGTGAACCGGACCCGGGCGATGGAACGTCTTGTCGGCCAGTCTTAAATCCTTGAGATGAGTCCATGACGCAGAGTTGATAGGATTATTTGGTAAATCTTCCGTCACCTTTTTTAAGACCAAGGCGCTGACGGAAAGGGATGGACTTCCATCGTTAGATCTGATGGTCAGTTGAACACTCCCTCGAGAAGTTTCAACGCCAATAGCGCCAATTCCACCAACGGCGACAATGAGGCGAGTTCTCTTTAGCTGCAGCTTCCGGACGCAATTTTCACTGATAAAGCTGGCTTGGGAACCTGAATCTAGCAATGCTCGTACTGGATGGGTGTCGCCATTTGGTAGTTCGATGTGGACAATGGCTGTCGCTAATAGAACTTGAAATGCTTGAGAGACTTCCTTTGCCAAGAGACAATTGACCGGAGACACAGGGGTTGTAACCGGCTCTTCTCGTGTTCTCGATTCCTGATGTAATAGCGTATTATGTCGTGAAGAACACTTGCGGCAACTTCCAGATTTGCACTTCGAGGCCGGATGGTCGGTTTTAAGGCAATTGTAGCATAACGAGTGTTCCCTTACTATTTTCCAGCGATCGTCAGTCTTGGCCTTGAGTAAGGTTTCGCATTTGTATGTAGGATGTGATTCCTTGCAGACGGAACAAGCGTCGGTTCTAGCCCCATGGTGAGCTAATGTCGTTTTTCGTGGTGGCAATGCAGGTCGTATCCTTTGAGAGCCATGCGATGGTTGTGCAGCAAGTAGAGCACGAGACCGTTGTTCCAAGAATGTAGTTAACTCTGAGAATGTCGGTCTGTTTGTGCCAGTTAATGAAAGTTCCCACTGTCGTCTAGAGGCGGGATCAATCTTCTTCTTGACCGTGCATAGTAAGACTCTACTTTCAAAATATCATGTTTTTAATATAATTGAACCAAAGTTTCTATTTTTAAAATCCATTGGAAAATCACGAAAACTCTGTTTCGATATACAAATCATTTTGTCTTGTCGAGCTTGTTCGTCTGTTTTATGACGTTGAGAAAAAAAGCGCGGGAATCCTATACGCGCGAGGTATAAGCGTCTCGAGCTCTGTCCATGCTTCTCCCCTGTCTAAACTCTGGGTCTGATAGCGGAGAGAGTGGCACCATCTCGCGTGTGTGACGTCAAAAACAGGAAAACGTTTTAGCCTTTCTTAAAAAGTGGATTTGAAATATTTCATATGAAGCATTTTCAAATGCATATTGCCAAATAAACAGAAATCGGAGAATTAAAAGCTTGATATTTTTGAATTCAAAGTAATTAATTATATCTTTTGCTATATAAATCAGAGGTTTTTCAAACGAAGCTTCTTATACCCTTTAATATTACGGTTGTGGCTACATTAAATACAAGCCTCAGTAAGTTAAACAAGGTTCCGAAATGTAAAGAGCTAAAAGGCGCTTATCCATGTTAAATAACTACGAACTTAAATGCACTACTATGAAATAAAATCTCATCGAAATCTCATTATTTCAAAAGGTATAGAGATATACTTACGTGTAGTCGATATTTTCTAAGATTTTGTTGAAAAACATATGGCCGAATGAAGGCTCGTAAGTTTTCTTTCCCACATAAATCCATCTTTGTTGATCATCCAGTTGTTTCTTTAGTTGAAACAAATGTCCTCGACCCGAGTCCCAAAACATTTGTGTTTGTCCAATAATAGCAGCTCTGCCATACGCCAATCGTTTTATAACATTGGGATCATTAAGGGATTGAAATGTTTCCACTCCTTTTTTCGACAAAGCTGAATACGAAGAATCGTTTATCTAAAGTTTGAAATGCAAAAACTTAATTACTTCTGCTGAGATAATGATGTCTGTAATAGATTCCTCTTTATGCCATCTATTCCTAGTTCTAGGAGAGCGATAGCTCTCTTAGATAAGACTTCATACTGCTCTTAATGTATAAGGAGGGTTTTTTTGTTTGGATGTAACTTTTTTGTATTGTTTCAACTGTTTTGAAAATAACCCTTAGAACTACAATTTGGGCTCAATATGTGGCTAAAATTTCAAAAAGATCCACCCATTAGTTAATTTTATAAAAAATAAAGTTGCTAAGGGTGGTTTTGATTTCAATAAAATTAGTCAGTGTTTTTGGTGAAAAAGAAAAATTTTCCCATAGAAATAACATGGAGTTTTTCTCCAATTTAGCCATTTTGTGACCACCCTTTTGAAATGAAATATTCGTTTGTTACGTTTGGGAACGGTTTTATATCAAAAAATAAACCTTTTTCTAGGACCATTTTTAAGGTTTTTGAGAAAAATTAAGTTTAAGTGCTAAATTTCATGTTTTTACCTCTCCGAGTGACGATGACGTCACGGAGAGGTTTTACACTGGACGTGTCTGTGTGTGTGTCTGTCTGTCTGTCTGTGTGTGTGTCTGTCACCGCGTTCGCAGTTGGCAAGTCGGAGCAAACGTGTTCGCAATTTCCGGACCGCGTTCGCAGTACACAGAAATTCGGAAAATTTTACTTCATCTTATTTGACGCCAATCATTAACTAGCCGTTACACCTTCATCTGTTGGCTAACCGCCAATTCTTTCACTCAATGCCAACCGGTATTTACGAGCTTCTAACAAGACCATGCACTAGTTATTCGTGTACACCACATACAAACCAATCTGTTCTCACTGGCTTCTAGTACACCACCATCCACTGCTCTTTCGTCTATACCACATAGACAAACAATCTGCAACATTGGCTTCTAACACCACCATCTACTGGTCTTTCGTCTATACCACATAGACACCAATCTGCAACATTGGCTTCTAACACCACCATCTACTGGTCTTTCGTCTATACCACATAGACACCAATCTGTAACATTGGCTTCTACTCCATCATCGTCGTTAGGCTTAAGATGTACGCGGCGAGCGGCTAGGGTTACGAGAAACGTCTAGCCTCCCAATGGCAGGGCTTCCACCAAAGGTTCACGCAATTGCGCATTTTCTTATCCCTTAATGTGAATCAATCGCCTTATATACCCTAAATTTACAAAAGTTCTGATATAGGTGTTCCCTAGAAGTATAACGTTAAAGATAGCTATGTTTAAAATTATTTTAGGAATTAAGTTTCTTAAACCGACTTAACTATAATTAACGTAAAATACTGACGATTAAAATAATTAATATTAGTTATATTTATTTAATTATTTAAGATAAACTTCTTTCTATGTAATGACACAAGTGAGAGTTTATATAGAACGAGTAATGAAGATTGCATCTAAATCGAAACACTACACGGATATCAAAGTTAATATAAAGCGAGTAGGATGAAAAGATCTCTTACAAAACGATAACATTTTCTTATTGCAGAATATTAAATGGAAATATTTTAAATATTTTTCGGCATTACGATTCTTTTAGTAGTTGTGTACCTATAAAGTTCTGTTTCATCTCAATATTCCAAGAACATCCTTTGATACTAATAATTAAAATTAGTGTTTACTTTTTAATTCAGCTTTACTACATTTATATATAGTGTAGACGTAAATTTTAACCACACTATATAATATGGATGTTAATACTGTATTTCTCCATAACGGTTGTTATGATTCGGTCTATGAATTAAGATACACCTTAGACCTAAACTAAAATTGGCCTTGTTTCGTGTCATTTTTTAGGTCTTAACGGTTCAGTGCGAGCCGAAAGTTAAATACACGTTAAGATATAAGGTCTTTTAAAATAATTATTGAGGATATATAGTGAAAGACTAGACACTAACCGTAACAAATTCACTTGGCAATATCTCGCCAAATTGGTGCTATTTATTTCCGGTTTTTCTCATTGACTGATGGACCTCTGTTTAGAAAGTATATTTTATATTGAAAAATGTTAGCCCTCGTCTACACAAAGAGAGGATTATCTTACTAAACACTGAATTAATCGTCTTATATACCCTAAAGTTTCTAAAATTGTCAAAGAGGCATACGCTAAAATTCAAAAGTCAACAATACCTACGTATTATTTTATGGATTACTTTTCAGAAAACAACAGACTCAAGGTAAATTACTGACGATTAAAATTAATAATACCAATTATATTTATTTATTTAATTATTAAAGAAAATATCTTTCTTCGGAACGACTTCGTCGAAGTTTATGCAGAACGAGTAATGAAGATTGCGTTGGAAGTCGATATGCATATTCATTGCACAGTTTATAAATAGCGAGTTTTTAAAGGCATTACTCCATTATATATAATTTCCATTACAAACCATGGAAACTCTCTCCAAAGTTAATATAGGATGAGATGTGATATTTCTCTGCTTGCGGCATGTAATTCAAATAGGGTATATGAATCACATGCGGAGTAAGGTTAGTATTAAACGAGTAATTAAGTTACTTTCTTACAATTCAGTGTAATGATATTTGTTATCAATGAAAGCAGAGAAGCAAAGTCGATTAATTTTAAATAACAAAGAGTTTTTCGTTTGACTATCTCAAGCTAATCTGTTTAACATAAGCAAGAGAGCCGGGAGTGTGGCGCACTCCTGTAAGCCAAGCTTCTGAACGACAATGTTTGAGGGAATAAGAAACATGGCGGCAATCCTACGATGACTTGACCCCCACACTCCGTCCGTCACCTCCCAAGTAAACCTCATTTCCTTCCCCTGCTTACACACATAATGATACCTGATTAATCGCATCCTTGCCGCGGTCCTCTGACCCAATTCGCATTGAAACCTAAAAAAAAACATAAGCAAGAGTATTTCCTATTTCTTTTATAAACTTCCACTCATTGGTGAATCCTCCTTACTTGTATGGCTAGAGATAAATAGCTGTAATAAGATCAAAGGTAATAATTACGCTGGCCATCAATGAATATTTTTTAAATATGACGACAAGATTAGGTGTATTGGCAAGTCTGCTAGTAGTACAGAGATATTTTTTACGCGCGAGACTTTTTCTTTATTTAAAATTCAACAAAAATCGCTTATCATTAATGCCGATTTTCATTGGCTGCCTGTTGGCTGCTAGCAATCTGCCACAATGGAGAAATATTAAATTAGATATAGATGCATTTAATTCAATTTTAAATGGACTTTCGTTCTCATTCCAAGAAAATTACTCCATAGAAAATGCCAATGAAAAACGGCATAAATCTAGTCGAATAAATATGCTGGCAATCTATATATGTTTTTTTTAAATGATAGAAAGACATAGTTCAGTTGATACGCCCACCAAGTCGAAAAAATACCCTATTTTTAACTGCGGGGTTTATTCTAATTTAGAATTCTGAAGGCAGTAGACTATCAATTAACTACTGGCGAAATAATATTGCGAAGTTTGAAGAATTGAGGAAAATAAGTGAGTTCGCTTATTTTGTGAGTATTGTAGCATTTATTAAAATGGAGGAAGACAATGATTTAACTAAAGAGGAAATACGAAAGCGTAAGGCAAGGGAAAGAATGAGGGCAAAGAGGTCGGATCCTGAATTTAGGAAACGAGAAAATGAAAGGAGAAAAGTGTTAGCAGCTGAGAAAAAGACTAAAGTTCTAGAACCAGGTTCAAGTACACCTAATGTTGGTCTTAGCGCGCGGCCAGTTTGTCATGATCCTACGAAGGGTAAAGAATTAGATGTAAGCGCTAGCGTAAGTTCTTTAAATGAAGGGATATCTACTAATGAGCAACCCAATAATTTGAGTAATAATAATAATCCTGATATTACTGAAATTTTCGAGAACGATGAACAAGTACCTAGTACGTCCCATGGTAATGTGTATCCGTTAGAGAGGTTAAGAATTTTTAGACAAAACAAAGAATATAGTAACAGTGGCAATGATTCAAATCGTGAAATTGAAAATCAGGGTGGTATATTTTCCAACAAGGTAAAAAGGCTTGATGAATGGTACCAAGCTAGCGAACGTGTTAAGAACCAGTTAAGTAAGGCTAGTGAACGCCAAGATCCAGAGTACAAGGAAAAAGAACGTGTCAGAAACCAGTTATATAAGGCAGCTCAACGCCAAGATCCAACGTATAGGGAAGGTGAACGAGCCAGAAACCAAACGGGTATGGCTGCTAAACGCCAAAATCCAGAATACAGAGATAATGAGCGAGGTAGAAACCAGATAGGTATGGCTGATAAACGCCAAAACCCAGAGTATAGGGAAGGTGAACGAGCTAGTAACCAGTTATATAAGTCAGCTAAGCGCCAAGACCCAGAGTATAGGGAAGCTTAACGAGCTAGTAACCAGTTATATAAGTCAGCTAAGCGACAAGACCCAGAGTATAGGGAAGGTGAACGAGCTAGTAACCAGTTATATAAGTCAGCTAAGCGCCAAGACCCAGAGTATAGGGAAGGTGAACGAGCTAGTAACCAGTTATATAAGTCAGCTAAGCGCCAAGAGCCAGAGTATAGGGAAGCTGAACAAGCTAGTAACCAGTTATATAAGTCAGCTAAGCGACAAGACCCAGAGTATAGGGAAGCTGAACGAGCTAGTAACCAGATAGGCATGACTGCTCAACGCCAAAATCCAGAATACAGACAAAATGAACGTCATAGAAACCAGACCGGTATGGTTGCCAGGCGTGAAGATATAGGTTTTAGGACTTCTGAACGTTCAAGAAATAGATTTTCTGCGGCAGATAGGCGAGCAAATCCTTTGTTTATAGAGCAGACATATTTTGATAGCATAAAAGAAGGTCCAACCTGGCCGTGTGAAGGATGTTGAAATCTTTTTTTTAAGTCATCTGGCACCATAGTTAAGTCCATAGATTTTCTGTCAGTCCCTGGTATTGAACGACGGGAGTTGGATGATGAAATATTTTTGTGTAGTACTTGCAATAAAGCTGTTAAGAGAAACCAAATTCCAAAATTTGCAAGGGAAAATGAATTTCGGTTTCCTGAAATTCCTACGGAATTAGCTAACATTAGTAATTTAGACGAAAGAATGATATCACCACGAATACCTTTCATGCAAATAAGAAGGCTAGGATGTGACCAACAAAGGGGAATTAAAGGAAATGTGGTTAACGTTCCTATTAATGTAGAGTCCACTGTGTCAGTTTTACCTAGGTTACCTCGAGACACGGATACAATTCAAATTGAGTTCATGAGAAGAATAAGTATAACACACCGTTTTTGTATGAAACTGTTAGACCGAAAGTAATTCTAGAAGCCCTTAATGTTCTTGTGAATACCCCTTTGTATGTTAAACATGGAATTACAATTAAGAGTGATATATAAGATCCAATTCCTGAAGAACTTGATTTTATTGTTGATGAAAACGACCGTCCGGTTAATGAAGATAATATTTCAAGAGATAATCCACTAGTGCCACTAAACACAGGCAATGACAGCGATGATATGTGGAATGAACCCAACGAAAGTAGTTCGTTACCAGTTGGGAATCAAGACACATTATTAGTTTCCTTAAAAGATTTCTTACCAACTAATACAATGCATATTAAGTTTGCTCCTGGTGAAGGTCAAACCCCAATGTCTTTACTCTTTGACGAGGATGCGGAAGAATTGTCATTCCCTAGCATTTACGTAGGTCAAAAAAGAAACCTAAAGGTTAAGGGGAGTTTTGGTGATATTTTTAAATGGGAGCTTCGTAATACCGATAGGCGCTGTGCCAAGAATCCCTCGAAATTGTTTTATTCTTTTGTCAAATTAGAAACTTTGAAAGTTAGTCAAGCTATACAAGTTTGCATGAGAAAAACTAGAAGAGCAGATGGCTCGAATTATACTGCTGGGCTGTTAGCCTCTGCAGATTCTCTTGATGCATTAATTAAGCAGGATGATGGTTTTAGAGTTTTAGAAAGAATACAGAGCTCTCCTTCCTATTGGCAACACAGGCAGAAAGAATTGATGGGTATGATCAGACAGCTGGGTTCTGCAACCTTTTTCATAACGTTTTCTGCTGCGGAAAGTAAATGGCCGGAGCTTTTAAATATTTTAAGAGTAACCTCTGGGCAGGACCGTTTATCGAACGATGATATTAATAATTTAAGTTTTTCTGAAAGGGCGAAACTGATTCAGGATGATCCTGTTACTTGCGCAAGATATTTTGACCACCGTTTTCGGGCTCTTCTAAAGGCTCTGAATAAATTAGGTCCTCTTGGTGTTATAGAAGATTATTATTTTAGAGTTGAAATACAGCAAAGGGGCTCGCCCCACCAACATGGCTTAATTTGGATAAAAGATGCTCCAAAACTTAAGGATGATTTTTCAAATGTCAAGGAAGTTGAGGAGTTTGTTGATAAAGTTATTTCTTGTGCTGGTGAGCACAATGACGAACATTTAGACTTGTTAACACGTTTACAAGTTCACAAACACACAACGACTTGTAGAAAGAAGGTTAATAATATTTCTGTTTGTCGTTTTGGAATTCCTTTTCCACCTATGCCCAGAACCATAATTTATGATCCCAATTTAAGAAAGCTTGGTAGCGTTGAGGAGGAACACGAACGTAAGAAAATGTCTAAAAAATTGTATGAGATTTTGCAGTCAAAGGAAAAAGAAATGTGGGTAGATAGTTTTGAGGAGTTGTTGGCTAAGTTACGTATGACGGAAGAGGAATACATTAATGCCGTTACTTATGATCTAAAAAGGAAAACAGTTTTATTGAAAAGACACCCCAAAGATACTAGAGTTAATCCGTACAATTCCTGCGCTTTGCGTCTTTGGCAAGCGAATATGGACATCCAATTCGTTCTCGATGCTTACGCGCTAGTTATGTATATTGTGTCATATATAGGGAAGTCTCAACGTGGAATGTCATTGCTTCTGCGCGAAGCTTCTAAACAAGCGAAAAATGATAAATGCACAGTAAAACAGAAGTTAAAACTAATAGCTAATCAGTTCTTGAATGCCCACGAGGTAAGCGCGCAGGAAGCGGCTTACAGTGGTTTACAAATTCCTGTCTCCCGGTGTAGTCGCGCCTGCATTTTTATAAACACCAATGCCCCTGAAAATCGTGTACACATTATTAAGAGTAGAGTTGAGCTTGAGGAATTACCAGATGACAGTACGGATATTTTTGCCTCTGGGATTCTAGAACATTATGCCCAAAGGCCAGAGGAACTAGAGGCAATAACCTTAGCTCAATTTGGTGCCTGGTACGAATTTTCCAAATCCCGTAGAGTGACTAAAGCCACCCTCAATCACGTTGATGAGGGAGAGAGTAATGAAATTGAATCTTGTGGTAAGTGGCTGAAACTTAAAGATAGCTCAGGGTTTATCAGGAAACGTGGCCATTCTAAAATTATACGGTACAGAAGATTCAATTTGGAAAAAGATCCCGACAACTTTTATCGTGAACAAATAATGTTGTTTAAGCCCTGGCGCGATGAAATTAATGATATTTTGACGAAGAATATTAAATCGGAATATGAGCTTTGTCTCGAAACTATTAATCAAGTTAGGAAAGAATTTCATAACGAAATTGACGAAGAGGCCGTTGATCAGGCCGTAGCAGATTTTGAAAATGGGGAAATTGAAGTGGATATTACTAATATGCAGCCTGAATTAGAACATAGAAATGAAATTGATAGGTCTCTAGCTATGGATGATTCGGATTTTTTAATTA
This sequence comes from Phalangium opilio, assembly GCA_019434445.1. Lineage (NCBI taxonomy): Eukaryota > Metazoa > Arthropoda > Arachnida > Opiliones > Phalangiidae > Phalangium > Phalangium opilio. The sequence continues at coordinate 601,226 of JAEQBA010001153.1, forward strand.
ATACGGTTCAAGATTCTGTAGGAAATATCAATAGAGATATTGTGGATGGTAATGCTGGAAATACTGTTGCCCCTTCAATAACGTTAGTTAATGATTCAGAGTACAATGCACTTCTTAGAAAACTGAATTCAAAACAAAGAGAGATATATTACCATGTTCCGTATCATGTAAAAAGCAAAGAAACCCCGTTGCGCCTCTTTGTTACAGGGGGCGCTGGTGTTGGAAAAAGCCTTTTGATTAGTGCTATATTTGAATGTGTCAAGGTTTTACAACAAACAACCTGGGAGTAATCCATCGGAAGCCAAAGTTATCCGTTGCGCACCTACGGGCAAGGCTGCCTTTAATATATGTGGGGCAACTTTGCACAGTACGTTTAGTTTACCCGTTAGCCAATTTGCTGGAAATATATCGAGGTTGGAAAGTGAAACTCTTCATAAATGTAGGCTACTATACGGAAAAGTAAAATTAGTAATAATTGACGAAATTTCCATGGTTGGATCGAAAGTTTTTAATCGAGTAAACTCTAGATTACAAGAGATTATGGGTTGCCCTGATTATTTTGGTGGTGTGTCTGTTCTATTAGTTGGAGACTTTAACCAGTTGAGGCCAGTCCGCGATTATTTCGCGTTTCAACCTCAAAGTGAGACAGATAATCCGTACGCATCGTTGATTGGTAACCCAATATGGGAGCAATTTGAATTTGCTGAACTTGAGGAAATAATGAGACAAAAAGATGACAAAAGATTTGCTGAGGCTTTGAATAGAATGGCTGTGGGAAATATGACTCAGACGATATCGACTTTTTTAGTAGTTTGGAAGTAAACACTGAGCGTGTACCCCCGAAAGATGCGATACACCTTTTCGCCACTAATGCGGAAGTAAACCAATTCAATCAAGTTAAGCTTTTAAACATGAATACGGAAAAGGCTGTTTCAGTTTCAGTGGATGTTGTAAATGGTGACCTTACTAGTGAAGTTAAAAAAAACATTCTGTCCCAAATTGGAACCTTAGCAACGTCTGATACGTATGGTCTACCCAAAGAATTGACTCTTGCGTGTGGTGCAAGGTATATGATGACCAATAATGTTGACACTTCTGACGGATTAACTAACGGTGCGACCGGTTGGTTAAGAAAGATAGAGTATGGTACTAATAGGCTCGGGGAGAAAATCCCGTTCAGGGTTTGGATTGAGTTTGACGATCCCAAAGTTGGGAAAATTTGAGACAAAAGTGTCATGGTTTATATGTGAATAATAGTTTTAATGTTTCTTGGACGCCTGTTGAAAAGGTCATTAAAGCATTTAATAGAAAATGGAGACAAAACAATGTTTCAGTTTCGAGGAAACAATTTCCTTTGGTTATTTCTGAGGCGATTACTATACATAAAAGCCAGGGTGATACGTACTCATCGATAGTCGTGCATTGTAAGGCTACAAGGAAATTAGAAAGAGCGCATTTATATGTGGCATGTAGTAGAGCAAAGACCGCTTCCGGTTTATATATTGATGGTAAATTTCAAGTTCCAAATGCGCCCAAGAATAATATTGTTGACTTAGAACTCCAAAGGTTGCGTGAATGTAAATCTATTAGTTTCCCGTTCTTACAAAACGCTTTATGCATTTATGTACACAATGTGCAATCCTTGAACGCACACTTACAAGACGTTCTTGCGGATAAAGTAATTTTAAATAGCCAATTATTATGCTTTGTTGAAACATGGAAAAAAGAAAGTGATAATTTTTCTGTACCCTCCTTTACGGAAATAGGTGGTATTCTTCTACCCAGAACTGCTCGTAGAGTGGCATTTGGATCATCTATATATTTAAAAGATTCGCCTGAAAATTCGGTTCAATTTATACAATGCAGAGTTTTACGCAGCGATATTCCTTTTAGAAATTCCCACATAGAACGTTGCTGGCTCAATGCTTACATAGAAAATGAACTTGTATAACTGGTACTGTTATACAAATCTCCCGGAGCAAGCCTCCGTTCTGTTTTTGAAGATTTTAACCCCTTGTTTGATGAAAGATATGACAGTAAAATTCCCACAGTCGCGGTCGGAGATTTTAATATAAATTTTTTAAAGTGCAAGACAGCACTGACAAGGTTTTTTGAATCATTTGATATGTGTTTGCTACCTGGTCTGGAGGAAAAATATTCAACAGATTATCATTGCCAATTAGATTTGGCCTTTGGAAACAAAGCATTTCGAGAGCGATATGAAGCAACTTATAGGGAATCATATTATTCTTATCACAAAGCAATCTGTTTTGTAAGAAAAGCCTAGCTTTAACAAGCAAACTTGTTTTTAAAAATATTTGTCAAGCAATTAAACAATAGAGCAATTTAATGTACACAAGTGGGTGGAGTGGGTGGATTTGTGTACTTTTCTGGCAAAAACCCAGACAACTTTAGTATTTAACCTGTACGCAACTATATGCGCTTGCAAAAACAACAAAAAAACATTAACTTGGGTTGTCCTTTAGCCAACTTGCTAAATTGTTTGGAATAACCCCTTTAACTTGGGTGTGCCTGTACCCAACTATATACATGGCTTGTTAAACGACATTTTTAACTTGGTTGTGCCTGTATCTAACTATATACATGGCTTGCAAAAAGAAAAAAAAAAAAACATCATAAACTTTGGTGTGCCTGTATCCAACTATATACATGGCTTGTAAAAAAATACCTTTAACTTGGGTGTGCCTGTATCCAACTATATACATGGCTTGTAAAAAAATACCTTTAACTTGGGTGTGCCTGTATCCAACTATATACATGGCTTGTTAAACGACATTTTCAACTTGGGTGTGCCTGTATCCAACTATATACATGGCTTGCAAAAACACTAAGAGCAATAGTGTTTTAGCCTGTAGGTAAATTACAACATGACTTTCCAATGATCCACAAGAGATTGTGGCTCTACTTGACAGATAGTTGATTCAGAACTGTTCAGTATGGTGGAAATACGGTAAGCGTTAAATTTCTATAAGATATTCAATTGTGTTATATCAAAAGTACCAATTCAGTTCACTTTTCTATCACCATGTCCAACCTTTACTCGGGAAACTATTTAATAGATTTTGTTCCAGACATTTAAAGTGTGTGATCTTGACATGGAACATATATGTGTAAATCACAGCCCTAGAGAGTCTTAGGATGGTCATCAGTGTAGATGAGTTCATTAAATTTGGTATGACCAAAAGAAGATTGGTAAAAGTGTAACCACCTTAGAGAAGGCTCATAAATTTGGAACTACTAACATACGTATAACTGGTTTTGCTTTTCATTGAACAGGTTAAGCCACTAATGGAGATTTAAATTGAAATCTAATTTCCATTTCCATGAACTTCTCGTATGGACACTATCTGGGAAACATTTATCGTTTGAACGGGTGGCATAGATGTAATATTGATTAATTGTGTTAATGGTTTTTTCCCATATGGGTTTTCCCAGAACCTGTTTTTCCCACATGTGATTTGGGTTTTTATGGTTCAAATTATGTAATGCTTTATATCTAATTTCCAAACAAAAAATTATATGTTTATTAAAATTTGATGGTTTGTAATATGAAAATGTTAAGGGATTGTTAATTGCCGTCTTAGCCCAATGTTATTTTAAAATGTTTTACGTAAATCATAATTTCAAAAATATGGTTTTAAACAAAATAAAAAATAAATTTCAAATAAAAACAAAAGTTTTTTAATCACGGGTTTCAATGAAAATGTGGGTCGTCGGCAAGGATACTATTAGTCAGGTTTTATGACGTGATAAATCACGGAGATATGAAGCTTACTTTGGAGGTGGCGGAAGGGGTGGTAGTCCAGCGTAGACGGGGTAGTATAACACTCGACTCGGAGAGGTTATATTTTGGTTTTCCCAACTTGTTTAATCATGCTTTGACTTACGTTGTTGCACCCTATATGTCATACTGTTGAACTTACGCCGTTTTACCGTGGATAAAGCCCAGGAGAAAGCCACTCTTGCACATACGCTGTTTTACCGCGGACTTTTATCTGATTTTACTCTCTTTCGTTGCAAAAACTAAATGATTTTAGGTAATTAAGCTAGACTAACGATTGCAGGTAATTAAGCTAGATTAACGATTACAGGTAATTAAGCTAGACTAACGATTACAGGTAATTAAGCTAGACTAACGATTGCAGGTAATTAAGCTAGATTAACGATTACAGGTAATTAAGCTAGACTAACGATTACAGGTAATTAAGCTAGACTAACGATTACAGGTAATTAAGCTAGATTAACGATTACAGGTAATTAAGCCAGATTAACGATTACAGGTAATTAAGCTAGATTAACGATTACAGGTAATTAAGCTAGATTAACGATTACAGGTAATTTAGCTAGATTAATGATTACAGGTAATTAAGCTAGATTAACGATTACAGGTAATTAAGCTAAATTAACGATTACAGGTAATTAAGCTAGATTAAAGATTTCAGGTAATTAAGCTAGACTAACGATTACAGGTAATTAAGCTAGATTAACGATTAAAGGTAATTAAGCGAGATTTACGATTACAGGTAATTAAGCTAGATTACCGATGGCGGGTAAGTAAGCTAGATTACCGATGGCGGGTAATTAAGCTAGATTACCGATGGCGGGTAATTAAGCTAGATTACCGATGGCGGGTAATTAAGCTAGATTACCGATGGCGGGTAATTAAGCTAGATTACCGAAGGCGGGTAATTAAGCTAGATTACCGATGGCGGGTAATTAAGCTAGATTACCGATGGCGGGTAATTAAGCTAGATTACCGATGGCGGGTAATTAAGCTAGATTACCGATGGCGGGTAATTAAGCTAGATTACCGAAGGCGGGTAATTAAGCTAGATTACCGATGGCGGGTAATTAAGCTAGATTACCGATGGCGGGTAATTAAGCTAGATTACCGATGGCGGGTAATTAAGCTAGATTACCGATGGCGGGTAATTAAGCTAGATTACCGAAGGCGGGTAATTAAGCTAGATTACCGATGGCGGGTAATTAAGCTAGATTACCGATGGCGGGTAATTAAGCTAGATTACCGATGGCGGGTAATTAAGCTAGATTACCGATGGCGGGTAATTAAGCTAGATTACCGATGGCGGGTAATTAAGCTAGATTACCGATGGCGGGTAACTAAGCTAGATTACCGATGGCGGGTAATTAAGCTAGATTACCGATGGCGGGTAATTAAGCTAGATTACCGATGGCGGGTAATTAAGCTAGATTACCGATGGGGGGTAATTAAGCTACATTAAGGATTACAGGTAATTAAGCTAGATTAAGGATTACAGGTAATTAAGCTAGATTAACGCTTACAGGTAATTAAGCTAGATTAACGCTTACAGGTAATTAAGCTAGATTACCGATGGCGGCTAATTAAGCTAGATTACCGATGGCGGGTAATTAAGCTAGATTAACGATTACAGGTAATTAAGCTAGATTACCGATGGCGGGTAATTAAGCTAGATTACCGATGGCGGGTAATTAAGCTAGATTACCGATGGCGGGTAATTAAGCTAGATTACCGATGGCGGGTAATTAAGCTAGATTACCGATGGCGGGTAATTAAGCTAGATTACCGATGGCGGGTAATTAAGCTAGATTACCGATGGCGGGTAATTAAGCTAGATTACCGAAGGCGGGTAATTAAGCTAGATTACCGATGGCGGGTAATTAAGCTAGATTACCGATGGCGGGTAATTAAGCTAGATTACCGATGGCGGGTAATTAAGCTAGATTACCGATGGCGGGTAATTAAGCTAGATTACCGATGGCGGGTAATTAAGCTAGATTACCGATGGCGGGTAATTAAGCTAGTTGGTTGGTGCTCAGATCTATGGAATGCTCAGGTCTACTTAATCTTTTTGTGGTATAACTACCGCTTGCTCTGTGATTTGCATGTGAAAATGACGGGAAAGCAATTTTAGTTTGACTGGACGTTGATTGTCAAGTCAAGCAGTGAGGTTTGAAGTTATGTAATAGATGCTTGGTCAGTTCAAAAGCTTTAACTAATAAAAGTGCAACGCCCTAAAACGTTTTCTCTCCTAAGGTTTATAAACTATATTTATTAATATTAAGACTGAAATAACAGATATTAATAAAAACTGTCTTTGTAGACAAAGGCGGGAAAAAGTAAGAGATAAGTGTAGAAAATTAAATGCCTGAAGTAACAGATATTAAATTTTCACTTTTGAACACATGATAATAAAACATAAATTATTTGAAAAAATTCTTATCTTAGTTTTTTTCACCAAAATTTCATTTGCGGAAAATCTTTTTAACATTATTTACCCTATAGTACAGTCAATCTAGCTCAAAAAAGGGCCTTACCCGGAACAAATTGCGATAGTTTTGAAATTGGGGACTTTTATAGAACTTGAAGCGCTCTTTCACATGGTGCAATCTCCTCCAATCAGCAACTTGAGGAAAATCCGCCATCTTGAAAAATGGCCGCCAAAATTACTAAAGTGCTACGTAACTTTGGCTGTAATTATCGGATTGAATCACAAAAAATCTTATAGTTTAGCTTAAGACATTCCACACGATTTACCTTATATTCAATTTTACAAGGGCGTGCCAACTACGGGGGCAGCGGGGGCTAAGGCCCCCGCTCAAATTTTCAACTCTATGGGACTTTAACATTAGGCAGCCATTTTGCCCCCGCTCCAGTAGAAAATTTTGGCTCATGTTGGCACGCCCCTGCAATTTTAGCGTTAAACCAACCGGAAGCTGGCAAACATGCATTAAAACCGGCTAAATTGATAAATTTCGTCAAATGCAAAGTTTCTACCGAAAGAAATTAAAGATTTCTTTAAAATTTCGCTGTTCAAATAGTAGGAAGCGCTCTTCTAAGACTTTTTGTCTATCCTACGATTAAAGAGGGCTAAAAGTGTCCACCATCTTGAAAAATGGCCACCAAATTACGCTAAAATGATCACAACTCGTGATCTAATCATCCAATTCACAAGACTCATACCTCAAATTGTTTGTTATAATATTTCCTAAAGTTTTACTTCTAAGAGTTTTGGTCATTTTTTGCACCGTTGTTTAATTATAATTGATATTTTAAATAATATAACTAATTTTCATAATAACAAATTGTTTTAAATAAATAATTTACTTTGAAATGAATTTTCAGTTCTCATTCATGAGCTTTAAAATTCATAATTACACTTTAGCGCCATCTTTCCCTCCTAACATTAACTATAACTGGAACTGGATCTAATAGCCATTGACGTCCCAGTACAGAGTACACCACTCATAATCGAATGTTATCATCCTTTTTAATTCGTAATTAGATCTTTTGTTGTTTTTTGTGATGGATGAGGATTGTTTGTTGAGTGGTCAAACAAACCCGTGCCAAAATACTGTTCTAGTGAAATGAGGACTAGGTGCGCTTATAAGTGCGAGTATAAGAAGAGGTGATGGGCTAGAAAATAAGATGAAAACTGCTGAAAATGTTCGTGTTCATGAACAATGCCGCCGAAATTATACACGGGAGAAAAACATTGTGCGTGCTACCCAAGCAAATGCTACGTGTTTATCGGATGAAATTGCATGTTTAAGATCAAAAACTCCAACGTTTGAATTTAAACAAGAATGTTTAATTTGTGGGAAAAATGCTGAAACTGATTCCAAAAATCAGGGTAGAGACATAGTTTATGAAGTCAGGACGAATCAAATAAAAGAACTCTCTTGGAACGGTCAAAGGTTCGCAATGATGAGTGGTCAAGGTTAGTGCAAGCTCGATTGGACAGTGTAATTGACCTAATTGCCGCAGAGATAAGATATCATAAAACGTGCTATGTTAAGTATTTTAATGAAAGGCTAGGGGCAAATACTGTTGGGCGTAAAGCTGACGTTGATAAGGAAGAAGCATTTGCTAAACTATGCAGCTTTCTAGACGAGAACCAAGACGAATCCCAGTACACCTTGCATCAGTTAGAAGCAAAAATGCAGTCCTTCTGTAAAGAAGGAACAGAGACTTACAACATCAAATACTTGAAGAAAAAGCTCGTTAATTATTATGGTGGGCGCATTACTGTATGCGCAAAGAACGGAAGAGAAAACATTGTAACATTTCGAGATACTGCAGAAAAAATACTAACTGACAGCTGGTATTGTTCGAAAAAAAGTAATGAAGTTGATGAGCGTACGCGAATTATAGAAGCTGCAGCCAAAATAATAAGGGAAGATATTCAATTGGAAGTGTATGAAAACGCCGTGTACCCAACAGAGAACGAATTTAGAAATGGAGGTTCAGAACTAGTCCCAAAATCCTTACTTACGTTTCTCAAAGTTGTATCGAAAAGGGCTAATGATTCTAGTAAAATAGACGTCAAAGTTAACGCCATCGCACAAGCCATCATAACCGTAACTAGACCCAGGTCATTCATTTCACCAATTCAGTTGGGATTAGCAATTCACTTGCATAAGCAAATAGGATCAAGGTACCTAATAAACATGCTGTATCATTTGGGATTGTGTTCTTCCTATAACGAAGTACAGTCGTTCGAGAACTGGAACCTTCTTTCAAACAATTCGTGTTTGATAACGCAGACATCAACATATGCACAATCGACGGGCACGGCACATTTCATAGCATGGGTGGAGTGATGTGCGTTACTCCCGCTTCTGCTCATAAAACTAATTCACGAATACTGCGGAACACAACTCAAGTTACAGCGGAAATTGCTGGTTCATATGGAAAAATTGACGTAAAAGTTTACAAAAAACCTAAAGAAAGCGGGCTCAGTAAGCTGCACGCCCGAGATGTGCAATTAAATGCCAAGGAGCTGGTCATTTCGCTTCAAATGTCTAAGAAGCTGGACCTAGTGTGGCTATGCGGCGCTATTTGGAAGCAACCGAGTCCAACTCCGCAGTGGAGTGGGTATATGGAACTGGTCTCGAGTTGTGATAAACAGTTTGACGTCAGCAAAGTCGTTGTACTTCCTTTCGTCAACATGAATCCAACAAACCTATCCACGATCTATACAGCTCTTTTGTTTCCTGTCGAACAAAGTCGACGAAAAAACCGGAACATTTGCCCAGTAACGTTTGATCAGCCCCTTTTCATCAAAGCGATAGAAATTGTTTTAGAATCACAGGAAGAGTTATCCTCAGTCGTAGTGAGGCTAGGTGGTTTTCATACTCTGATGTCATTTATGGGCGCTGTGGGATACATTATGGCTGGAAGCAGAATATCAGAAATTTTTGAAACGGTTTATGCGAAAGCGTCAGTACCGCATATGCTCAATGGTCATTATTCTTCACGTGCCCAACGCGCCCACTTTCTACTCCAAACCGCCTTGGCCGAACTCATTCTCAACTTAACGGATGTTGATGAAACACTCAAGAAACGAATGACCATAATTCACGGTGACTTAGCTACAAATCTTCTTACCAATGAAGACGTCTGTAACTCTCAAGATGTTGTTAAATTGCAGGAAAGTTTCGATGGAAAAATCAAGGAGTTACGGGAGTCTTCGCGAACATCGAAACGATGGCTACTCTTTTTGAATTAGTTACAATTATGCGTCTGTTCGTTAGAGCCGAACGTTCTGGAGACTGGGAACTACACTTGTACTGTGTAAAAAATATGTTACCATATTTGCACGCATCCGCTCACCTCGCATACGCTAAATCCGCGCATCTTTATGTGCAAGAAATGACAACGCTTAGAAGTAAAATGATCAATGAGGAGTATGATGGCTTCGTCAGACGGGGATTTTTCACAGTAAGACGTACTGCTAAATTCTGGTCTGGAATATGGTCTGATATGACCATTGAGCAAGTTTTAATGAGGTCTTTGAAGGCAACTGGTGGTCTAACACGCGGTCGTGGTCTCACAGAGAGCACAATTTCAAGATGGGTTTTAACCCTTCCAGTGTGTGTTAGCGTTAGTGAAGCCTTAGAGTAATACTGTGGAGTGTCAACAGCAACTTCCGAAAAGCACATAGAATTAAGAAAATCCAGGAAGTCTCGCGATTTAAAGGATTATTTAAAATTTTTCGGTTGGTTAAGAGACCATTCTCCTTTCAAGAATGCTGAGGAATTGATAGCTTTGGGAACAGGAGCTATAGCTGATTCAACAATTAATTGTGACGCTGCGTATCAAGTAGGCTGTACTTCAATGGAAAACATTATTGGAAAACCTTTCTCAGATATTCGACTCCGAAGAAACGATAAAGTTCGACCGTTAGCAGCAATGAAGAATGTTGTACTTTTAGAAGACGAAGAAATAGTTGTTAACCCCCAACAACTGTTCAACAGAATAGCTTGTGCATTACAAAGAGGAGCAAATTTGAAACTATACATGGCGTATGAATTATCTCCAACTGCCCCAGCGCTATTTGATGAACTATCTTTTCGCAAAACCAATAAAGCTGCTCTGGCTCATATCTTAGAGACTCTCGATCCATTGGTTTGCCACTCCTCTGCGGTAAATTTTGATCAAATAGTTGTGGACGGAGGCTTATTGCTTCATCGAGTTGTGTGGCCTCGTCCAGCGTTGTTCGGTCAAATTTCGGTCCTGTATGTTCAGTACGTAATAAGACATTATGGCCCTAAAGCAACAGATGTTTTTGACGGCTACTCAAATAGGATGACAACCAAGGGAGAAGAGCAACACAGACGTAACTGCAAAACCACGGCCGCTGCTGTTACCGTAGAGGAACAGATACCAGCTTCAACTAGCCAAGATACTTTTCTTAGAAACTCGAAAAATAAAGAATCGTTAATATCTTTACTAAAAGCTCAACTGGAAGTAGCCGGAATAACTGTAAAACAAGCTGAGAACGATGCAGATACCCTTATTGCAAGAACAGCCATTGATCTCGCCAACAGAGAAAATGTAGACATTGCCCTAGTTGACGAAGATACAGATCTTTTAGTCCTTCTAGTAGTTCTTGGGAATCCTGCTAAAGGAAGCTCATTATTTTTTGTGAAACCCGGCCATGGAAATATGCCAGATAAAACGTTGAGTATTAAAGTCATTCAAGAGAAACTGGGTTCTGCTAAGAAGTCACTGTTTGTTCTCCACGCCACAACTGGATCTGATACAACATCGGCACTGTATCGCCGAGGTAAGAAGAAAGCATTTAACATTTTGTTGAAAAATGTGATTCTCCGAGAAAAATTGGAAGTGTTCAATTCGTCAAATACAACCCACGAAGAAATAGACAAAGCGGGAGAAAATTTCTTACTAACCCTTTATGGTGGCTCACCAAATGATACATTAGATTTGCTAAGATACAAATCGTACGTTAAAGCCACAGCACAGTCAGCTTTAAGCTCCGACTTCGAATTAGCGTCACTTCCACCAACAAGCGCAGCAGCGAAACAACATATGGACAGAGTATATCATCAAGTACAAACTTGGCACGGCAATGATATGGACCCGACTAATTGGGGATGGAAAATCGTCGGAAATTCTCTTAAACCAATTATCTCAAGTTTAAAACCGGCACCAGAAGATCTTCTGAAAATGGTTTACTGCAAATGCAAGGACACATGCGATAACACTTGTAATTGCCGTGTAACCGGATCAATGTGTTCCTCCATGTGTCGACGTTGCAAGGGAATTTCTTGCACAAACGAAAATCGCGATATTTCGGTAGAGGATGAACATGATGAGGAACTTTCTTAAATTCTTGTATATTGATCACTTTATTACTATTTTCAATTTCTGTAAAAGGTTTTCATCACAAAATAAATTAATCTTATCAAGTAATAGAAAAAAGTATAATTGTGAATTAGATGATTAGATCACGAGTTATGATCATTTTAGCGAAATTGGGCGGCAATTTTTCAAGATGGTGGACACTTTTAGCCCTCTTTAATCGTAGGATAGACAAAAAGTCTTAGAAGAGCGCTTTCTACTATTTGAACAGCGAAATTTTAAAGAAATCTTTAATTTCTTTAGGTAGAAACTTTGCATTTCACGAAATTTATCAATTTAGCCGGTTTTAAAGCATGTTTGCCAGCTTCCGGTTGGTTTAACGCTAAAAATGAATATAAGGTAAGTCGTGTGGAATGTCTTAAGCTACACTATAAGATTTTTGTGATTCAATCCGATAATTACAGCCAAAGTTACGTAGAACTTTAGTAATTTTGGCGGCCATTTTTCAAGATGGCGGATTTTTCTCAAGCTGCTGATTGGGGGAGATTGCACCATGTGAAAGAGCGCTTCAAGTTCTATAAAAGTCCCCAATTTCAAAACTATCGCAATTTGTTCCGGGTCAAACCCCAGATTGACTGTACTACTAGTATTTTGCTCCAAATATTAGCTCTAGAAAAGGCTTCTTCAAGAATTTTTTAAAGGATACTAGCTTTATACTACGTTTTACCAGGGAGGAGAGACTGACATGGTCTTTAAGAAGGTTCATATACTTGCATATCTGAAAAATCTGAGATTTACGAGTTTAATTTTTATATTTTTAAATGAGAAATATTGCGAAGCGGAAAGTAACATAGGCAGTTTAATTGTGATGTTGATACTATTGTCGAAAAGATCTGTAGATTGATCGTGATCTTTTGAGAGCAATACATTACGTGAATTTTTAAAAACTTTCAAATTAACGAACACTTTTTGTTTTGATAGGGTTTTTTATTTTTCAGCTATTAACGTTTTTCTGTCCATTTTATTCTCTTTATAGGGCTCAACCAAATTGTAAATATTTGAGAGAAAATAAATGGAAAACGCGTATTATTTTAAAATGATATATGTGTCATGTTAAAATATTTTTACTAAAGTAATTTTGGTGAAAAAAACTAAGATAAGAATTTTTTCAAATAATTGATGTTTTATAATCATGTGTTCAAAGTGAAAATTCAGTATCTGTTACTTCAGGCAATTAATTTTCTACACTTATCTCTTACTTTTTCCGTCTTTGTCTACAAAGACAGTTTTTATTAATTTCTGGTGAGCCTCCATCTGAAATTAAATAATATCGCTGATTATATTTTATAGGGGAATACGCGATGAAATAATGGGTAAAATTCAGCGCCTAGTTAACATAAAAATAAATTAATAAACAATTAAGATTGAAGTAGCAGATTTATTTAATAAAAAAAATGTCTTGACTAGAACCAAGTCTTAAAAAAGTATCGATAAGACTGAGTTTATCACTTGAATGTAGGTTCAGATATTAATTTTTCTTTTTCATTGAAACTTAATGGCATACTTAAGAAGAAACAACGTTCCATTACCGTTTTCCTTTGAAATAACTTATCTCGGCTTTTCGACCACCATTCCATTCCTCGAAAACCTTTCATGATCACATTAATTACTTTCGAGAGATAACGTGTCAAATTAAGCTTTAAAACAATAAAAACTCTAATAGGGAGCTAACAGTTCTGACCCTGAAACGTCAAACCCTTCTATCTCTTGCTGCGTAGCCAGTTGTTAGCTTCCTATAGCGGTTTGTTTAGCCATGACCAAAACCAGTTACAAGCACCATTCATCATATATAATCCTTTCGAGACTAACAAGTTCTGAACCAACTAGAGCTTAACCCAGTACTAGTACGTCCAGGGATAATTGATGTATGCTGGAGTTGCAATATCATCATGTGCGACCTGCGGCACTGAACTCTCCCAGTGTACCTTGTAACGCCTCTACCGAAGGCTATTGGTAAATGCTGCTACGTAGTCCGATTCTATGAGAACTACCTTCTATTTTTAAGACTAAGGGGAGTAACACTGTTCATGCCCTGAACTATGAGAAAGAACAGTATAACTGTTGACTAAGTACACTTGATATTACATCATATTGCATAACCACGAGTAAAAATCTTACTGTGTCTATTGAATTTGCTGCCATTGGTTTTAGAATAATCAAAATGTTCCACTGAGAACCGTGCGGGGCACGATTGAGCATGTAACGTTTTTAGGCACCTTTTAAAATGAAATGTCATACACGTACTCTTTCAAAAGTAATTAATCTAATGATAAAATGTTTTCGGGGAATGGAATTGTGGTCGAAACGCCGAGATAAATAAATTTTTGAAATTTATTGCCAGAAAAATAAGTTATTTCAACGGAAAACGGTAATGGAACGTGGTTTTTTTCTTAAGCATGCCTTTAAGTTTCAATTAAAAAGAAAAATTAATACCTGAACCTTCAGTCAAGTGATAACCTCAGTCTTATCGATACTTTTTTATCAAACACTTTCTTCTTTTTATTTTGGATTTTTCAATGAAAAGGCTAAAATTTTTGTGAGTGTTCCGACCGACTGAAAAATCGAAACCATAAGTCCCCGTTCGTCGCGTAACTTATAAAAATCACTCCAATCAATAATAAAGTCACTCAGTTTTGCTTTAGAAGAATCAACGCTTTATTTATTTCATTCAACTCAATATCTTTTTTTTCAAACTGTTCCTTTACTTCAACTTTCCTTTTGCATTATTCTTTCCGTGGTCTCTAAACCTCCATATTTATTCTTATTTTCTATTCTTTCCTTATTATGTCCGAAGACTACCGTTTCAAATTATGTCCGAAGACTACCGTTTCAAATTATGTCCGAAGACTACCGTTTCAAATTATGTCCGAAGACTACCGTTTCAAATTATGTCCGAAGACTACCGTTTCAAATTATGTCCGAAGACTACCGTTTCAAATTATGTCCGAAGACTACCGTTTCAAATTATGTCCGAAGACTACTCTTTAATTATTATGTCCGAAGATTCTTGCTTCGTTGCTAGCTAACAACATTCAATTTTCTTATATCCATCTAATAAGGGCTTCTAGCTTCTTTGCAAGCCCATAACCAACTTTTTATTTTCTTATGTCCATCTAAGGACTTCTAGCTTCTTCGCTAGCCCATAACCAACTTTTTATTTTCTTAAGTCCATCTAAGGACTTCTAGCTTCTTCGCTAGCCCATAACCAACTTTTTATTTTCTTATGTTCATCTAAGGACTTCTAGCTTCTTTGATAGCCCATAACCAACTGATTTTTCTCTTATGTCCAAGTGAGGACTACTAGCTTTTTGCAAGATCTCAAAGATCCATTTATATTTTCCACTCCCATGTTCAATGTTCAGTTTTGTTTTTACCAAATTGCATTTATGGCCAGAGCATCGGCCTTTACCCTTATTATTCAGTCCCCTCATTTTCTCTTTCATTTTTCTTAACTTTAACGTTTTACCAGTGCACGGGCCAGTCATATGATACCCTGAATCTTTGAACTGTCCTATCCAAACAAACTAGTTTTATTACTTTGTTTTTCAAGCGAACCGATCCCATCCGTCAAAGATTCTATTTAAAGCAGTTAAACTTATTTTTCTCATACACAATACCCGACTAAAGCTATCTATGCTGTTTTTCCAAGGAACATTAATAATACAAACTTTACAAAAAATATAAAACAAATGAATACAAACAGAAAAAACATGAATATTTTGCACGCGTGAATTAGGCTTAAATCTTAAAAAACATTCATGCAATAATGCACATTAATTTAAACCTCACACTTATTTTCAGCATATTTCGATCTGATTTTATATTTTAGAAATTCTGTAAACTAATCTGAATGAAGCAATTCAGAAATGTTTAGACGAATGAATGAACTTAAACCCCATTCCAATGTTTATAGAATTTTTACTTTTTTAGATAAAATATTTTAATTTTTGGAAATGAGAAACAAATTTGAAATGGGCTTTTAGGAAGGTGCTTATGACAACATTTTGTTTAGAAACTTTCATTTGGCAATTCCCTTATGGTCAAAACAAACTCTTTAGTAACTGTCGACTCTTATCGTCATAATAAACTCTTTAACTCTCAACTTCATGCAAAACTTATACAACAATTCTCCTATGTTAAGATTATTAGGATGACAAGTATTTGATTCTCTGACAAATTTTGAGGTCATTTTAACATCACCAGCAAAAGTTGCCGTAACTTCAAAATATCGATACTACAGCATATACAGGAGGAATACTAATTTTATCTATAATCTACAATCCTCTTTAAAGAAAAATCTTAACCTTTCTTAACATATTCAGTTTCATATACAACAATATTGTTTAATGCATACCTTTTTTTAATTTTAAGATTTATTAAAGACGTTTTAAAAATTATTTATCAAATTGGTTTAAAAATGCTATATAGTCATTTAATAGTTTAATTGTTAACATATGTGTGAAACACTACGAACGCTAGCCAAATGTCCTTTTTATTTACAAATATATATCAAAATTTCTTAATTCGGGTGTCTAAGTCAATATTTATAAGTGAATTTATAGGTGTTTCAAAAATTTTATTTGGGCTAAACCAAGAAGAGATATACCTATAAGAAGGCATAAAACGGACAGATTTTAGGTTTCTACTCTCACGCCGGTGTCAGTGGACAAGTAAGACCCACCCCTTTTATGTCCGTCATTGCTCTGGGCTTTCACATTGGATTCCGTGGAGGTAGGGCATACAGACGCGAATGACGTATTACGACAAGATAAAAAATCTTGACAACGTAAACAGAAAATGGCGGCTGCCCGCGGTGTTGAAACGGTACTCGAATTGCTTTTATTGGCATTAACTAGTTTATTAAAAATTTTGAACCCAACTTCAAATTTCGTGTCCCTACGTGCAAACCGCGCTATAATTATTTCTAAATCTATTCAAGTGTACTAATGATTTTGTGAATCGTGAGTTCCAAAAACCAAATCAAGGCTTAACGAAGAGGTGAAAGAGATAGATGGTGGAAAACATAGATAAGTCCCGCCTCCGTTTCCACCCTCCTCCCCCACCCATGAAGGGGCATTGTCGACTATCACGCTAGCACCGGAGCTGAATTTAAAGCTTCTTATAGGTATATCTCTTCTTGGTGAAACATTTATTAATATTTTATAATTATGGATAGTGAGAAAATGTATTATTGGTGAGTACTGTTATCATATGCCTAAAACATTGCTCATTTTATTTAGGAATAAATATAATTGTGGCGAAACTCAGATGGTTAATCCTAACTATATTTGAACTAAACTTGTCTGAGTCTTAAATTTGTTTTTAAATTTAACATTTCACAGGGCACAATAAAGCAGTTGTGGCGCTAGCCGTGGCACGCGTCACATTTCTTCTTAGAGACAGTTTTTAATGCCTGTACGTGTTATGATGTACAAGTTTGAAGTTAAGGATCATTTAATTTTATTAAGTCATCGTCAGATTAAATTAGCGAACGCTAGTGACATGCCCACTGGACACTTAAAATGAGTGTTCCTGAACTGCTTTAAATCTATAACTAAATTATCGGTTGTGACGACTGACTAAATGCAATCCATGATGAAAATTAAATATCACAAAAAAATTCAATAAACTGAGGGGCTCCCGAGATGTCAGTCATTGTTTGCAGTGTCAGAATGTACCAGAATAGAATGTGTAATTCAAGAATTATCCGTTTTCTTAAGGTGAGAATATCTAGGACTGTTCACGAGCTCGTGACGAGTGAGCCGAGTTCGAGCCGAGCCGACACTTTGGCGGCTCGAATAATTAACGGGCGAGCTTTTTCAAGGTCGAGCCGAGCCGATAGGCATCGAGCTACTACGACTCGCGAGCTTAGTCACTGATATAGTGCTTTCATTTTTGTTCTGGTTCTCTCCACCAATAGCGTTCCGTTGTATTTTTACATGAAATAAAGCGTGGGAAAATTTGCTTTCTCTCGCCTCTAAAAACACCGTGGGCATATAACGATTTCTTCACTTTTCATCGAGCGGGTTTTACTGAACCACACATTCCTAAACATGGAATAGCATTTCTAGTCGTTCTCAAGTCTTACATTGGTAGTAGCAATTTTTGTTATACATATATATGTTAACCGAACCAGCTCGGCTCGCAGCTCGATCATTTTTTTTTAAAGGCTCGCTCAGCTCGACTCGTGAACAGGCATAGAATATATATTCCAAGAAAGTTTTTTACACCGTAAAAACACCCATTACTTTGCGGCGAATATAAGGTGTTGGTTTTTATTTTTTTGAAAAAGTCGATATTAACGTCACAGCCCCTGGGGGGTAAGCAAAACGAAAGGCTTTCCTTCTTTCCGCGAAAATAGTGTTGAGGTATTTTTGTATTTTAGGATTATTCAGTCTTATCCGGCAGGTGATACACTTGGGCCAATCACAGCGCCTTTTCTATTAGTTTACGGTCGACGGTTCTAGCAAACGCAGCTAACGGGTCTCGGATTCTCGGGGTGGGGTTTGGAGAAACACCGGAGAGGGGAGGCTCACAACCAATCACAAAAAAAATTAGCCGGAGGTGAGGAACCGATTCAAATAATTCCTCTTTAACGCATTTTACATCAGCTGCTGACGTCGGATTACATTTTCAAAAAAAAATTCAATTTTACGCCAACCCTTTTACAGTACCTTTAAACAAGGGACTGTAAGGGCGTGACTGGACGTCCCTTATCCCTTGTGTGGGGTGGCGTAGCGATTATCGCCATTGCCTCGCAGAAAGAGGGTCCCGGGTTCAATTCCGGACTTTTGGGGCACCGGGTTAAAATTAGGGACAAACCTTTCTGCGTACACCCAAAGAAATAGAAGTGTTAAAAATGTGTTTAAACCCTTAAAACACCGTTTGAAATTAAACATGGACAATTACAATACTGCGGGTTACAAATTCAATAACTTGTTTCTAGAATGAGGTCTACCATTTTTATAATATTAATTGATTTAGTATAAAGTCAATCCACACAATAAAAAATCAATGAAAAAACTTAATTGTTTCAATTAAATGAAAATTAAAACCTATTTTATTTATGGTATTCATGAAATAAAATATATTTATCCCTTGAATAAAACTAAGAAATTGGCCAAAAGGTGGTAAGGTACCTTTTTAAAACATTGCTAAAGGTGTTATGAGACAGTCTTAAAGGTGTTATGAGACACTCTTAACAGTGATATGGCACTCTCTTAAAGTGTTATTTTAAACTCGCAAAGGTGCTATGCCTCACCCCGTAAGGAATTGAACAACACTCACAAAATAGTAACAATTAACTTTTACTGCAATATAAGACTTAAAAAGGTATAAACTGCACCTCATTTGCACAATTTCTTTTCTTATTTTTGAAACGCATAGTTCAAATAAGTGTGATTAAATGCTTTCAGACACTTGAAACTGTCTCAAATTTGGACCCATTAAAACTTCTTTAAAGGTGTTAAAACATATCCATTTTTGAGTGTGTAGACAAAGGAACAGCAAGCTGTGGCATTTTAAGACAAGGGAAATGAGTTATTTTTTTTACTGTCAGGGTCACCTTTTGTCAGAATATGGAACGTTTTGAACGAAAAGCCGTAATTTCTTGATCGTGAGTAATTGTCTTTCACCAATTGACGATGATGAAAAATCAGAAATACGTGGGCTCGTAAAAAAGCGAAGTTGATGAGGAAGATTTCAACAAGGTCGATGTAATTTAATTAAAGTTCTCTTTATAGCGGCCAAAGTTGTTTTTCTCATAATACGATATATTAGGCATCAATTAAAAAATCAACGAGCTAAAAATATATAAAGCATCGAAGCTTATTAGAACAAGACATATTCGAAGATTTTTCAACATCTTTACATAGAAACGTAGATTTTATTGCAGTGTAATTGTTTAAATTTCGATATAAGGTTGTGGCACCGCCACCTAGAGTATACTCTATGAAATTATACGGTACAGTTATCTGACCAAGCCAGTAAAATAATAATAGTTGACTACTTAAATCTAAAAGATACACTATGAATGTATCGTAAAATACATACGCTCCACGAACCCATCAGTGGCTGTAGGTAGATCAGTATTCTTGTTTCCTTTAAGTCAGCGCTTACAAGAGGGACAGGCGAATGAGAGATTTTATTCACCAAATCTCGTCGCTTGTTAATTGTTATTAATAATAAAATATAAGTGGAGTGGCCTGACAACCTTTTGTGGAATTTTCATAGTAGTGTTTTCTCCCACTAGCTCCGAGCTGTATTTTTCTCAGATCACGCGTAATTTCCCATTCTTACTCTACCGATGTTTTTCGTTCGATATATAGACAAACACGGCGAAGCACTTACAGGTTTAAAAATACTTTTTAAGCTAGCATGCAATAACCTAACAGCGTCTAAGGGCCATCAAATCAGACACGCGATCTTGTGTAGACAATATGTGATAGAAAATTACGGAACGACCTATCAGGAGTATTTCTTTTAGTCAACTCGAATTTCGTAATTAAAGTACGCTAAACTAAAGTGCAATAAAAGTCTCTTATAATTCAATTTCAGCTGAAAACTCACTAATACGACCACGCCCCCTCGCGATTAGTGGGTCACGTGATATCG
>JAEQBA010001153.1:622216-743808 GCA_019434445.1 Phalangium opilio
TAAGCCTATTGCGGATCAAACTTGATTTACTTGCCAGAATCCAGGCCTTAGATTTCTTCTTAAAATAACCAAAGAGGGTAGAAAGAGGGGGAGTAGAAGGCTTGGCTGGAATGTTCTCGCTTTGAAAGTTTACCTCTAAGCTTCCGGTGTGCGTGCGCATCTTTCTCTGCCCTCTTCATGGTTGAAATACGGTGAACCGGATATTAGGAGGAAAATATAACAATTAAATAAAAAAGAAAAGCGAGAACAACCAAAATGCCTTGCCAAAGCCGCTAGCTTCTACTCCCCCTCTTTCTACCCTCTTTGAAATAACTAAACCCAGGATTATTCGATATACAGATGTAGTATAGCTTAAGTAATATATATACAGCCATTTCAAATAATAATATTAAAAAACATCCTTGGAATATCAAAATGAAACAGAGCTTTAAAGCTACAAAAGTACTAAATGATCGTAATTACGAAAAAGATTTCCACATATTCACTTTATATTATGGAAAAAGTGAATATTAAGGTTCTGTAGGATTTCTCAACACATCAAAACAAAGCGAACTGCTAACTCGGCGCACTAGTGTGACAACGGACAGACACACACAGACAAAAAATAGACTGCTTTTTAACTCTTTCCGTATTAATTTTGAATTGAGAAAAGAGATTATCTTAAATATTAAAATAAATATAATTAATATTTAATATCTTCTTCGTTAGTTGTTCGCCTTATTGAGCGTTACATCGTTTTAAAAAAGAATAATTAAACAACCTTGAGAGACTTGACTAATATTGATCTTTGAATTGAAGGATATGACTGTTGTTTCGCCTTACTCAAATAGGTAGTATATAAAGGATTCGAAACGCAGCTGTAGATAAGAACATCGCAATTGCGTGAACCTTGGAGGAAGACCCATCCATTGGAAGGCTAGACGTTTCTCGTAACCCTAGCCGATCGCCGCGTACGTCTTAACCTTAAGGATGATGGTGGTGTTAGAAGCCAGGTGTACAGACTGGTTTCCATGTGGGATGGACAAAAACAAAGACCAGAAGATGGTGGTGTTAGTAGCCAGGTGTACAGACTGGTGTCCATGTGGGATGAACAAAAACCAAGACCAGAAGATGGTGGTGTTAGAAGCCAGGTGTACAGACTGGTGTCCATGTGGAATGAGCGAAAGACTAGAAGATGGTGGTGTTTAGAAGCCAGTAAGTTCAGACTGGTGTCCATGTGGGGTGGACAAATGAACAGAGTTGTTAGATAGACAATGGAGTAATAGCCTGTAAGTGGAAAACAATTTCCGGGACTGTAAATGCGGTCTGGAAACTGAATACACGTTTGATCCGATTTGGAAACTGCGAACGCGGTCACGTGGGTGTAACAACGGACAGACAGACAGACACACAGACACGTCGAAATTAGAACCTCTCCGTGACATACGTCACTCGGAGAGGTAAAAATATTTTTTGATACAAAATAAGTGTTTTATATTCTTATTAAGAATAAAACAAGAGGTCTGTCCTCTCGTAATTTTTTAAGCTTTTATCATGACTACTCTATACAACAGTAACAAGGAGTATAAACCCATTAGTGGAAGCAGTATTTTTTTTCCGAAACAATCTCGCTTATGTCTATTCTCTCTAGACTTCGCTAAAAACGTATTACTCTTACGTAAAATATTAATAGAAAGGCAAGGATTCATACCATTAAAGAAGGAGCGCTATTACTTAAGCTATACTACATCTGTATATAGAATAATCCTTGCTTTAGTTATATCAAGAAGAACGCTAAGGCTTACAATGTCGGTAAAATCAAGTATTATCCGTAATAGGCCTAGTGAACTAAAGAGTAAATAATAGAGGCCCAAGGTGTAGTAAGCTATGGGTTTTGATTTTCGTGTCTGTAATGAAGAGACATTAACGGTTCAGATTGAGCCGAAGGTTAAATACACGTTTAAATAATCACCCTTACAAAAAACTTCTAAAGAAACCTTAACAAATTTTATAAAGAAATTCGTTTAGAAATTCTTAAGAGATTTCTTTGGGAATTATTGGGAAGTTTGGCACTTTTTTCCCAATGGTTTTCTTAAGGGTTTCTTAAGAATATTTTTAACTAATTTCTTAAGGGTTTCTTTAGAATTATTTTAACTAATTTCTTACGGTTTTCTTAAGAATATTTTTGGGAATTTGCTACGGTTTTCTTGAGAATATTTTTGGGAATTTGTTACGGTTTTCTTAAGAATTTTTTGGGGGATTTGTTACGGTTTTCTTAAGACTTTTTGGGGGGATTTGTTACGGGTTTCTTAAGAATATTTTTGGTTATCTCTCACGGTTTTATCAAGAATATTTTTGGTTATCTCTTACGGTTTTATCAAGAATATTTTTTATATTTTTCTTAAGGCTATCGTAAGAACCTTTTAGGTAATTTCTTTACACTGTTAAAAATAACTGTTTCTTCCTGTTGAATTACCGTAAATTTTCAACAAGTACCATCCAATACCAGATATTACTGTTGGATTAACAGGATATTTATTATAAGCAACAGTAAAAATGTAATAATTTTATTAACAGTACATTTAGCAGTAAATGTTAAATAAATAACAAGAAGGTTACTGTTATCTTAATATACCGTACCATCAACAATAAAGTAATAGTAAAAATACTGTCGATTAAAAATACTGTAAAATCAACTCTAAATAACAATAGAAACATTGTCGTTTAGAGATATCGTAACATCGACAATAAATTATCAGTGATCAACTGTGAGGAAGCTGTTAGGTTACCATTAATATATCAACACTGGTATTCTTTGCATTGGGTTTCGTACTACTCCAAATGAAATTAATTCAAATAAGTTCACCTTTTTTCTCTGTTAGAAAGAATATTATTTACTATTATTTATTCATTATTACAATTTACGACATTGGAGAACAACTAAGCGTAACAAATCGGATTAACCAGCATTCTTCCACGTAATTCAGTGATGCCAGATTGAGGGAAATTTCCCATATCTAGGGACATTTATTCTACTGGTATTGGATTTATTTCCTTTAAATTAATTGAAATAAAAATTACTTATCTCAGATTTTTCAACAACAATTTCATTTTCCTATTACATTTTATCTTGAAATTTATTTTTATCTCTCCGAGTGACGATGACGTCACGGAGAGGTATTATACTGGACGTATCTGTGCGTCCGACTGTCTGTCACCGCGTTAGCAGTTGGCAAATCGAAGCAAACGTGTTCGCAATTTCCGGACCGCATTCGCAGTACACAGAATATCGGAAAACTTTACTTCATCGCTATATTTATCTTACTTAACGTCAATCGTTAACTAGCCGTTATAACTTCATCTGCTGGCGAACTCTTTCACCCAATACCAATAAATTCTGAGAGAGCGGTCGCTCTCTTAGATAAGACTTCATACTGCTCTTAATGTATAAGGAGGGTTTTTTGTTTGGATGTAGTTTTTTTTGTATTGTATTAATTGTTTTGAAAAAATTCCACTGAACTAAAATTCGGACCCTTAATATGTGGTTAAAATTTCAAAGAGATCCCTCTATTAGTTTTCTTCATAGAAAATAAAGTTGCTAAGGGTGGTTTTCATTTCCATAAAAAAATTAAGACATTTTGGCAAAAAAAAGGAAATTTTCCCATAGGAATAACATGGGAAATGTTTGCTGTGATAGCCAAATGGTCTCGACCATTTTTTGAAGACTATTTATTCGATAGGTCTGAAAATGGTTTTAAATGAAAGGTTGAACATTTTTCTGGTGCCTTCCGAAGTTTTATTGAAAACAATTAATATTAAGTATTACTTTTTGTACTTTTAAGCACATACTTAAACTTACGACGTTTTATTCTGTTGGACTTACGTGGTTTAATCCTAGCTAAAATTATAGAGAAACGTACTGTTGGACTTACGCTGTTTTACCGCTAATAGAGCGACTGAGCGAAGATTTTTGTTTAGACAACGCGTGTGGCTATGTCGAGCTTAAGGCGAATTTTTTAACTTTTCACATAAAAGAAGGGGTTAATTCGTCCTCATTTTATTTTAATTTCGTAAGTTAAACCTTATTATAATTTAATACAAAAGAATTTAAATTTAGGATTTAGCCGATAATTTTTAAATTGACTGATTTCACTAAGCCTCGGTCAAAATTTAAATACAGCTGATTGTATGTAGAGACTAGAGACCAATTGGCCGTGTAGCGTACGTTTTAAGGTGTTTCACCTGGTGCCATCGGCCCACGATAGCCGCTAATTAGGTAATTTGTTTAAATTAAATCAATTTTTGTTGTTTAAAGTAGATTAATGCAAAAGACGCACAAGGGTTCGTTCCCTGGTTTTTGACTGTTGCCACCAGCCAACAGTTACCGCTACGAAGATACGTTTTTTACTGGTAAAATAAATGATAGATTCAATCACACTATCACTAAACCCTGTCACCAAATCATACAATATTTTTAAATGACGCTTTTCCAATAATTCTTATAGGTTAACAATTTAAATTTTAATTATTTAACATTCTAAATTTTAATTATTTAGTGCTGATTCTAACATAACCTCAAAACAGTAAACAATGGCCATTTTTCCAACGATAACTGTGCAGATTATATTTGGTGCCACCGATAACCACTATGTAGATCATTTTATTGGTTTAAATTAATGGTAATATAATTGAATAATTAAATCACACGATCACTAAACCCTGTCAACAAACCAACCAATGTTCTTTATCCCTGCTCTTGCAATCATTTTTATTAGGTAACAGTTGCGTTTTTAATTACTATTTATAACCGCTATTTAGAATAAACCTTTTTGTTTAAATTAGATACATTTTTGATGTTTAAAGTAGATTAATTCAAACTACGCAGAAGGGTTCATTCCCTGGTTTCTAGACTGGTGCCAGCAGCCAACGGTTACTGCTACGAAGATACGTTTTTTGCTGGTAAAATAAATGATAGATTCAATTCAATCACACTATCACTAATCCCTGTCTCCAAATCAATATTTTTAATTCAGGCTCTTCCAAGCGCGAAATTACAAATTACAGTGTGTTAATTAATTAATATAAATTTTGGATAAATATGTAACACACTATCATTATTAAATTTCTGAAGAGAGGAAAAAAAGGTTGAAATTAATTTTTTTAAATTTAAAAAGCAAATTTGGCTCAGAAAAAAACCCAGCGCCAGAAGCCTGTCTTATAAAATGTTCACAAGATGATTCGTTCAAGAATGTCTAGAGTTAAGTGAAGTCGCATAGAAGTAATGAATATTTCACCTAAGTCAGCTGACTTGGCCAGGCAGGGCATAGCCCACTCGATCCATGCTCACGGACGCTGCTCTGCCCTCTGCATCTTGCGTCGTGTTACGCGTGATCGAGTGGGCTATGGGCAGGGTAAACAAATACGGGGCTGCCAGGCTGTCTCTTACACAACAATGATGGCCATTATCCTTTATGAGAAATACTTCCTTGTCCAGTGGGGGAAATAAGGCGGTGGCACAGGGCAAATGACCAGTTTAAAAATTAAACCACGCGACCACTAAGAAAATTCAAGGGTAACCAGAGTCCAGACATTAACTCAAAAAGTATAATTGTCCAATCCCTAAGTTTAGCAGACGACGTGACCTGGTCAATTATTATTAAATAGAGAGCTTTCAGATGGGATTGTAGTACGTCACACCCTCCCAAGTCTTACCGCTGTTCTGGTAGCCATATTGGGTGGTCTCAGCTTCATTCCTGCTTTAAACCCACCAATATGGCAGCGTAAATGATGTCACGAGGCTCATCTCCTTCTCCAACTGAAAGCTCTCTATAGCGCGAGCAGCTTGCGTCCATGAGCGCGGATCGAGTGGGCTATGCTGTCAGGCAGAAACTTTGTCTCAGTTAGACTGCTACAACGAAAACCGAAAACCAGTAACATAAGTCCAAGCCATCATCTGAACATAGCCGACTTGTATTAATAAAAGTCGGCCATCACCTGAAAGACTCAAAACGATGACTCTGATTCTTCTGAATTTGGAATATCAGTAGAAATGATTCTAGATAATTCTCAGAGTTATTTTAAATATTTTAATACTCAAAACCTGGGGATAAAGAAAGGCCAAAATAATTTTAGTATGAAAATTTGATGTTTTCAGTGATAAATTAATCTCATTGGTGATAACTGATTAACTGGTACCTGAAAGCATTAGTCACTAACTAGCAATATTAGGTCTCTTATGCTTAAGCTCCCCTATATTTATGTTTGTGCTTAGTGCAGATTTTAAAAATGCAACAGTTTCTTAACAATCTTAATTAAAATGAAGACTGAAGGAACAGATATTAATAAAAAATGTCTTCGTGGACAAAGACTAGAAAAAGTAAATGATAAGAGAACAAAATGGAATGACCGAAGTAACAGATATTAAATTTTTTCAGTTTAAAGACATGATTATAAAACATCAATTATTTAAAAAAAATACTTATCTTCGTTTTTTTCACCAAAATTACATTTGCCCAAAAATTTTGAATTATGAATTTTCCATTCTTTTCAAAATGGTTCGTGTCAAATCTTTACTATATAACAGATACATGCAACATCGTTTATATTTAAAGCTAGATTTCCAGTGTAGGCCATGATAGAAACAGTTCCTCGTTAGGGATATTTAAATGGATGCAGCTTTTAATTTGAACTACAATACGTTTTAATACTGGAAACTAAGCCCAATAGTGAAATAAAAACACAGCCCACCATTTGTCGGTGTCCATTTACGTGTTTCGTGTTATACGTTTGCTCATAAATAGCAAGTCGAAGTCATACCAAACTAATTCAATCACAACTGTTAAAACAGCTCTCACGCACTCAATAATATACCAAACGTTTTTTTGTTAGTAATATCTTTTATCCAAATTTTAATGATTGATTTATAAAACATTTTAAATCGTCGACCCAAAAAATGGGACCCAATCGAATCGTGGTCGTATAAATGCAGGCGCAAAAGCAAAACCAACCCTAAAGTGACGTTTAAAATGTCAATCATGATGAAAGATAAAATTTCTAACTTCGGTAGCATTTAGTCGTTTTAAACAACGTTTTCTCTTAATTTCGAAAAGAGGAACCTTTAAAAATAAACCATATCCATACTCGGATATTTATTCTAATCCTTTTCATTCGAAAACTGTTAATACCAAAAAGGATATATAGAATGAATAACCTGTCTTTCGTAAACAATGCAAATGTAATTTTGGTGAAAAAAACGAAGATAAGTATTTTTTTTTAAATAATTGATGTTTTATAATCATGTCTTTAAACTGAAAAAATTTAATATCTGTTACTTCGGTCATTCCATTTTGTTCTCTTATCATTTACTTTTTCTAGTCTTTGTCCACGAAGACATTTTTTATTAATATTTATTGGATTCTAAAAACAACACCATGCACTAGTCTTTCGCCTATACCACATAGACACCAATCTGCAACATTATCTTCTGCTGCAACTTCGTCGTTAGGTTTAAGATGTATGTACTGGTAACTGACCAGACTTTTATTCTTTATTTCAATTAGACACATTACGTTTACAATAATTCGAATGAACCCCTTAAATTTTACAGTAAATCGAATGAACCCCTTAAATTTTACAATAAATCGAATCGATTCCATTAGTTTTACAATAATTTGAATCGAACCCATTACATTTACAATAATTCGAATCGAACCCCATTACTTTTACAATAATTCTAATGAACCCCATTACTTTTACAATAATTCGAATGAAACCCAATTACATTGTTCTACAAGAATTGTTCAAAATGGGCACCATCAACGTTTAAGCAAACTTGCGCGCGCCGTTTGAAAGATTCACGAACACGTTCGAAGATTCCTGGCATGTTACGGATGCTAACACATCCATCCTTTGTCGTAAGTTTTCGACATCGCGAACTTCACTTCGGTATACCAAGTCCCTGAGATGGCCCCAAAGGAAAAAATCGCATGGGTTGAGATCGGGAGATCTTGCTAGACACGCAACAGTTCCGCCTTGACCTATCCACCTCCGGGGAAACGCGACATCAAGATATGCTCTAACTTCAAGACTAAAATGGGGCAGTGCGCCATCGTGCACGAACCACACTATTTCTCGCAGTCCTAACGGTACGTCTTCTAAAAGCTCCGGTAAATTGTCACGCAGAAAGGTCAAGTACGCCTCCCCATTTAGCCTCGGTTGCAAAAAGTAAGGTCCAATTAAATGATCTCCTACAAAAGTTTTGTAAATTAAGTATCCCATCACGCGAGAAATTGGCCTCGTCGGAAATAGCAAAGTACGCGGAAAGTCTAAGTCATTTACCCGTGCCACAAACCACTGGCTGAAATCGACCCGTCTCGGATAATCGGCTTCGTTTAAAGCCTATACCTTTTGCAAATGGTATGGGTGGAACTGATGTCCTCGAAGGATTTTCTAGACGAGTACATGTTAAACGCCCAATTGCCGCCCGACGGTCCTGGTTCTGGTTGTTGGATCATTTTCGAAAATTGTCAAAACGGTGTCCTCTACATCCTCGGGAACAATCTCCGCACGAGGTTCATGTCAAGAAGGTTGACGTTTCCCGGTTTCTCTCAAGCGTCTGTCGACTGACGTAAATGTTTGTTGATTGGAAACTTGTCGTTGAGGAAAGTGCTCCTGGTACAAGCGCCGAGCTTCCACCGCATTTCCCCGAGCCAGTTTATAAAAATGATGCATATCTGATTACTCTGCATTCGTGAAGTAGACCATGATTAGTTCCATATAAGGTTTCAAATGTGCACGTACGTCATGAAGCACGTTAAGGTACACACATTTTGCCCGTCTGTAAAAAACCTACAACTTCTGACGTTGAAAACTACCCTAATGTTTAGACCAACACAGCATAATTTGTTTTAAACGTTAGAAGTTGTAGGTTTTTTACAGACGGGAATTGAAATTAAGCATTAATATACAATTTCAATGAAGATTTGTATGTTGTTAAGAATAAAGTAGAATAAATTCTAACTTGGTGTTTTATTGATATTTGATTTGAAACATTGTTTTTTGAAAAGATAGAAAGCTATTTCTATAATCACAATATCTGTATTTGTGAGTCAACTAGCATATAAGTACAGAAATAACCGAAATGGTAAGTACCCCAGCGGAAACTATGTCACAGTCGGGACCCTGATACACGGAAAAACTAAAAGCGATACAATATCGTATGTCGTTTTTTCAATTCCTCTTTTATATACATTTTCAGAACATTTAAGTGTTGTTTGATTTAAATAACCACGTAATTTGATTCTATTCGAGTTTCCATTTGCCCGCCAAACCAATCAGAGTTTGGCTCAATTATCTAAGTTTCCTTATAAATGCAATGTAAAGTATAATAACGCTAATGCTAAACACTCTATGTAGTAATAATCAATAAAATGAATGTTAAAATTCGAGTTTGGTTGTTTTTAGCACGTTAAACTAAATTTCTCAATAGCCACGGAGAGTTTTCAAAATCCTGATTAACAGTAGGTACATATGTTGTTTAACAAAATCAGTTAGATTTTTAATCCCATATTTAACGTGAGAAAAAAATTCTCAGAAAAAAAGACAAAACCTACGGGCATTCTAAATAGTCTGCCCTTCCAATAATTTTTAGGGTTAGGAATATTATTAAATATTTTATAAGTTCAAAATGATTATTTAGTCTCTTAGCCATATGGCCGATAATATTTAGGACTATGCCTAGTGGTCGGCATTTGGATAGGATAATATCTGTTTGTTTTATCTTTATGCATAATTTGAAATTATCCACGGGAAGTCTATGATTAATGCAATGTAATCACGAATAATTATCTGATTATTATCCATGGACAACTGATTAACCAAAATTCTGCGGATTATCTTGTCCAAACGCCGACCACTAACTATGCCGAAGTGTTACCTTTTTCAGTTTTAGTTACATTTTCCACATTTGCTTGGTTTTTTTCATTTTTTAATATTATTTAAAGGTAGGCATTTTACTTCACTAATTTGTAACCCCAAAAGTGTTCGTTGTGAAAAAATCTTCCTATATTTTATGTTTCATTATTTTATTAAATTCAAGTCAAGCAGTTGATATTCATTTGAAAATGGAGGGCGAAGCAGTTACGCTTCTACCTTTCAGAGAGTCAGCGGCTGAAATTAGTGATACTTATAAGAAAAACTTATGGGAAGAGAAATTATCAGTTCTTAATTTTCTACGCTATTTTTAAATACTATTTAAGGTTCTTTTTTAATTTAATTTCTAGGATTCTTGGAACATGGACTCAATGTGATTATCCATCCATTTATACGCTCATTTGAATCAAAATTTGAAGATCTTGCCTAGAACATTTTTTTAATACTTATTCAAGGCGACTTGAAGCATATGTTACTTTCATTAAAGTTCCTGGGTTTTTCCAGGTTATTTCTTTTTGATACACTGGGAATTTTTTTGGTTAAATGATAGTAATATCCCAGTAGTTAATTTTCTATTTGGAACCGAGTTCGGATAATGAAAAATTTGTTTGTCGGGTATCAGAATTACTAGTCTTAGCCGCAAAATGGAAGTCGGATAAAAGTCTTTTATTAAAACTGACAACGAATACCAATTGGGTGAAATTGTTATAATGGGTATTTGTCAAGCAGGGAAAATTACACTACCTAAATTGTTCGAAATATTCAATATAATTGAAAATTTCTTAATTTGAAATTTGTTCAATATTTGTTTACTGAAATATTCGAATATGTTAGCTCATTTTATTCGATCATGTAATTTAATGTGTGGAACGTCTAGAATGGACAAGTAAAAATATCCTTCGCTCTCAATCTCAAATTACATCATTATGCATATTATATTAATATTATAACTTCAGTGAACTAGTTCAGTAACCCAAACGCAATTTCCAGCAAACTTTCCTTCTATTTCTGGCCTATGAACGACGACGAATATGTTTCAATATCCTTTACATATTTCAAATACGAGGGCCACTATCGCCAATGCGAGTAAAACAAAGTATAGCTTTGAAGCCTCAAAAACGATTTGTATGCCAAGTGGTCTCCAAGCGTCGTCAGTATGCGCTGGCTGCTCAAATACCTTTCTTATAGAAAAGTATTGTTTTCTAACTTTTGCCATTTCCTGACCTGTTTCATGAAACCAAAGAGCCCTGAAAAACATTTTTTTGGTTTAGCTGAAGGAAATAGCAAATTCCATGTTTTTAGGTTTGTAAGCTTGAAATACTTGTACAAATCGACCAAGACACTGTTGGTCTGGTTGATAATGAAGCCATCCTAAAAGTGATCATATATCGGATCTTTTCACTCAATATAAAACCTTGATACTTGTTGGTGCTGAGAAATGTCATATCATACTGACATAATTCCAAAAAAAAAAACATTTTTGGAGTCAAACTAACGTTTAGGCAACCTTATCGCAGAGAGGCTAGCCTTTATCAATACATTTCAGTATTATTGCTTTCGCTGTCTATAGACTGCGGAAGCATTGCAAAATAAAATTTCCGGGGTCGTATCAGTTTTAGCCGCTAGAGGGCGCAGCGAAAGCGTAATCTGTCTGGGGCCATCTTGTTATTATTATTATTGTGGGAGAGGGGGGTTCATGTTATAGGACCGATGCTAGAGGCATATTGTGCACCCTCATAATCAGGCCTTGAAGAGACGTTGAATTCGTTCCATAGTTATGGAAGAGACCCGCGACGGCTTCACAGTGTGTGAATCAAAATGTTCTAGTCTAAGCGAGCCGAAGCAGTCGCTCTCGCAAAGTATGTGAGCGGATGTTTCATCCTTCTCCCGGCACGACCTGCTGAGAGGGTCGTCAGCAAGGCCCATCAGATGGAGGTGCCAATTAAGCCCAAAGTGTCCGATCAAAAGAACGGTGGCCAGCCTAATATCCCATCTGTTGAGCGCATTAAGGTCCCAAGACCTGAAGGGGCCATTGACAAACTGTTTCGTCTGTTTCTGGACCTCCATATTATGCCAGAGCTGATTTTCGATGACAGTCAACCTCTCATACAGGCTCCGTCTAGCGTACCCGTAGGGGATGGGGACGACGGTGCCGGTCCCAAGAACTTGGCCTCCACCCCTTTTTTAGCAAACGTATCGGTTTGCTCATTGCCATGATGTCCGCTATGCCCCAGTACAACTGGATCCTGTTGCGGGACGCCATTCGCACAAGCAGATCAAGGCAGCTGCGCACCGGTTGAGAAGTGATCTGACACTGGTTTAGCGCTTTCAAGGCGCCCTGACTGTCAGAGTAAATTCTCACAGTCCGTCCGGTATAACCTTTATTGATGCAGTAGTCCGCGCTCTAACAGATCGCGGCAATTTCCGCCATACAAATCAGTAAAACGATTTTCGGTCCGAGCCTGCAATTGAACTGCAGTCTCAAATGACTTTGTATCCCTAAAATTTGAAACTTTTTGCGTATCATCCGAATGCACAAACCAAGTAGAGTATATTAAAAAAATTCAACGATCTTAGATATAAATCAAAATTTAAAACAACTGTGTCCAATTATTATTAATGTTTATAATATATTTTTATCATTTTTAGAAACCAACTATTCTCTAAGGCCCTTTTGGAGAAATCCGAATCTTTTATTTCAGAATCTATTTCTCCAAATGAAAATATACGTTTTCTGTAAGAACCTTATCCTAATCATACGGTGATAACCTGTCCGAATAGTTCTGCAGCCGAAAGAGAGGGCCAAATCGAGCATTCAGAGTTTTTACCTCCTTTCTTCCCTCCATCAATCTTAGATTCGCGGAAGAGTTTTTTAGTTTTTTCCCCGTAACTCTTTGTAGGCACCTTGGCTGCGGTTCATATTTTTATTTAGTATAGCTGCTTCGTTTCTTCAACTCGAGCTTCATCGCGTGCGATTTGAACATGGTAATCGCATTGCCCGTCGCGATTTACGAGTTCAAAGGGTTTTAGAGATTTAAATCAAGCGTGGGAAAAATTTTAGGTTAAAGCGGGAAATGGCTATAGGCCTTTGCGAAATCTACAAGGTATTAGATCGACGGCTTTACCTGTAGATTTAAAGGTAAAAAAAACGTTGAATTCATCTTACATTTAAGGGATCATTAATTAACACATTTAATTTTTCGTTGTAATAATGTTTCTAACAGGGCTGGTAGGTTAGAGCCACCTATTCTTGACCAATTACACAAATTATTAGGTATTGCTAAACTAAATTTGGTTGTTTCGTTTGGGAAGCCTTTACATGAGCAGTTCCCTCATGAGCTGATTTCATAATAGCGGTCCTCGTAACAAGAGTTCTCTAAATAGCGGTTCCCGAAATGTCAGTTTACCCATTACAGCAATAAACGGTACAGCGGTTCTCGTAAACGCGGCGTACCGTTACAGCATTTCTCATAAACGCGGCGTACTGTTACAGCAGTTCTCTAAAGAGCAGAAAAACAGATATGCGAAAAACTATAGTTGTTTATTACGGTGTAATCTGGCCCAGCTGGGTTATATGAACTCAAAAAGAACTAGGTCAGATATGCTTAATTTGGTTAGGTTAAAGTTGATTATTTCAACTAAATAGTATTAGATTCGGTTAGTTTAGGTTTTGTTTCGTTTGGTTAGACTTAGGTTAGTAATATATTGGAAATGGTGTAACAAAAAATTACTGTTTACAATTATCTACTTCCGAAATAAAATAAACTTTCTCGAATTATAATATGCGTTTTTGAAAAATTACTGTTAACAATTATCTACTTCCGAAATAAAATAACCTTTCTCGAATTATTATATGCCTTTTCCAAAAAATTACTGTTTACAATTATCTAGTTCCGAAATAAAATAACCTTTCTCGAATTATTTTTCTATCCTGGTAAGAGAATTGTAAACTGTTACAGCCTGAAGAATAGTACAATATTTAAGTGTACTTCAAAAACACGATCCGTTAGTAGGCCACATTACTGATTACATGATCACAGAAAACTTAACTGTATTCTTATCCAAATTTTACACAAAACTTAATGCTAATATCGAGGCCTTAATGTATTTTTTTTAAGTAAAAAATTCCAAAACATGATGTTTTATTAGGTTTAAATGATCACGGAAAATGTAGTATTTGAAATCAACGGATATTGTTAAGAAATGCTCAAAACTCAAGACAAACACTGCTATTTCTCAAAATAGCAGCCGCTATTTCTAAAACAGCAACCGCTATTTCTAAAACAGCAACCGCTATTTCTAAAACAACAGTTTTGAAAAACCTAGCTGTTTTTTGGAATCGCGGTTGCTATTTCGAGTACTGCTCTACAGGGAACTAGTCATATGAGGTACACCAGTTTCGTTTAGCTTCTATTTAAATTGTTAAATTTTGGTAAAAGCGTAACCATTGAGAGAGGGCTAATGACCTACATTAATGAATTTATCATAATCTCACGAGATCCACACAATTGGATTATAATTTGCGACTAATTATCGTTGTTTTTCTAGGTTCTCACGGCCTCATATTTAACCATACTAAAACTTGGGCTTAGTTTCATTCGGACGAAGGTCCTATGCGCTTCCAAAAATTCTACGTATATTAACTGTTGTTTAGCGTGTACTTTAATAATCATTTTAGAGGAATATTATGAAGTAATTTAAGAATATTATGAAGTAATTTAAGAATATTAATTTTTTTATCAAAAAAAGCACGTGTTTCTCTCTTAAGAAAAGAAATCGAAAAAGAGAAAATTTTCTTTGTATTGAAGAATGTGTTCCCAATAGAATGACCATTTCCCAAAATTTTCTCTCCTTGGGAAAAACCAAAGTTTCTATCCCTTCAATTTGAAAGCGCACCAAATAAAATTTTCCAATAAAGAAAGAGTGGGAGTACCATGTGGCTTAAGAGGAAGTGACGTCAATTTAGATTGAGAGAAACTTTTCAAAGTATCCGAATGACGATATGAGGCCGATTCGAATCATAAGGATTGGGAGTGATCCGAATGATTTTCGATTTTAGAGAATAGGTTCCCTGGTTTCGATATGCTGGAATTAGCTCGTAGACAATGAATTGGTGTTATTTGCGAAACGACGAATTTGGGAAGCAAGTAAATGGAAATAACAATATTTTGGAAAAAGCGTCAAATTATTATTTATTGTGTCAAATTAATTTGAATTTGGAGTGGAAAACAGTAATCCGACATTGAACAAACCTAACCTATGCCTAATACTAAGAAAATCCAAAAAAATAAATATAACCTAAACAAACCAAACCTAAATCTAACATAAGCGTACACCAAATCTAACCTGAACCCATCTTAATGGCACTGTGTATTAGTGAACCATCCCTATAGGATTTGTAATTTTGATTAAGCGATCTTATGGAGAAACAGAGCTTTTAAGGGTCAGCAATGCAGAATTTTGATACTTCCTGCTATACGACCAATTTTTTGAACTCACTGCAACTATAGAAAAAGGAGCTATAACGTCACCTATGATCTTCCATTAACAACTGTTAATGTTAATTTTTTAATTTTATAATGAACAAATAATGTTAGTTTCGCAACGTTAGCGTCATTATGGTCTGTATTTCTGGTTTATAACTTTGAAAATATTGCTGCAAATCGAAAGCTAAAATCACAAAATAGAAGTTATACACGTGAGGCTAAATACAGTAGTTTTAGCCAAAAATTTTAGCCCGGCTGTATAACATTTTCATGGCTGTCGCGACTGAGAAATGGCATATTCTGTTAACTTTAATAAAAGATTTACTTACACTAAATTGAACTCTTCTTTTAAACAAAAATCCGCGGCAGGTTCGAAAAGAATTCCTAGTGGTATGTCGCTTGAAGGCTCTCCAAGACGAACATAAAAATTCCGTTCGCCTGCGAAGAGCTTTTCTTTTATTTCATCAAGTAACATCACGATACGTGATATATAACCCACAAGAATCATTTTCTTGTCGATCATACTCTTAATAAACTCTTGCACATCTTCAGGACTGTTGTAGAATTCTTCTTCCAAAAATGTCATTTCCATTTCCATTAAAAATTTGCAAAACCCGATTGGCTAAAAATGTCGCAGATTTACAGCAAAAATTTATTTTTACTTTCTGAACTTGGTATTCTCAAATAAATGAGTTTAAATGTGCAGCCTTTAAAAAACAGTTTATGCGCGTTACAACGAAAAACAACAATCCTATCAAATATTAAAAATTGTCATTGTAGACAAAGACCGGAAAGTGTAAAAGATAAGTTTAAAAAATTAACATCCTGAAGTACAGATATTCAAATTATCACTTTTGAAGACATGATTATTATACATCAATTATTAAAAAAAATTCTTATCTTACTTTTTTCACCAAAATTACTTCAGAACAATATTTTAACAAGAAACATGCGCATAATTTTGGAAATAATACACGTCTACATTTTATTTTCTATCAAAAATTTACAATTTGGTAGAGAATTCGGCCCAATAAAGAATAATGGACTGAAAATCGTAGAGAGCTGATAAAATCTATGAAAGTTTTCGAAGTATTAAATATCAACGTGCCGTATAGCTCTCAAAGATCACGATCAATCTACAGATCTTTTCGACACTAATATTTACATCACGACGAAAAGGCCTATGTTATTTACCGCTTCGCAATATATCCAATTTTAAAATATAAAAATAAAAAAATTTAAACTCTTCAAGAGAAATCTTTCGAGATATCCAAGTATTTGAATATCCTAATAGCAAATGCTAGTCGAAAGTAAAACCTAGACACCTAGTATCAACATAGTATCCCTTAAATTCTTCTGACAAAAACGCCGTCCAACTTCAAAAATTAGGGCTAGAATGTTTGTCTCTAACAGTGATAAAGTGCCGTAACTCCAATACCCTAAACAACGTCGAAATATGTGTTTATAATGATAAAAATCAATACATGAAATTAATTTTTCTTAATGAAACTATGGAAAGCACATCCATGAAGTGATATCTTTCATAAAAGATGATTCCCAAACGTAACGAATAAATAGTTTTCTTTATATGCCTTCCAACAAAAGGTCACTTTTCCAAAAAAATCCCACGTTATCTCTATGGAAGAATATAGTATTTTTCACCAAATGTCGAATTTATTTTAAGGATTCTAAAACCACCCTTAGGAACTTTATTTTTTTATAAAAACAACTATTGCAAGAATCTCTTTAAAATTTTATCCACATATTTGGGACCCAAATTGTAGTTTAGTGGAATTTTTCAAAGCAGCAAACACAATACTAAAAACGTTACGGCCAATCAAAAAACCATCGTTATACATTAGAGGCAGTATCAAGTCTTATATAAGAGAGCTACCGCTCTCCAAGAATAAACTTGGGATCGAGTAAAATGGGGCCGAGTAATTAAGCAAAATGTTCATAAACATATCTTCCATAGGAATAAAATTACACGCAAATTTGGAGGCTCATAACTCTGGTTCTACTAAAGATAGGGAGATGCCCTTTAAGTATGTTATAATCAGAGTCGGATTCAAGGAGGGCCGACGGGTAACAATTTGTTTGAAAGTATTGCGCCTCAAGACCAATCACGTATATATGCATAAAGTGCCATAACATCTAACAAGCATTATTTCGACAATGATTCGATACTCGAGTATTAATTATCGCCATTCTAATCAAAGTTGCCATATTTTGAATAAAAAGGCTGATTACTCTTGACCAACTCATCCTAATGGAATTTATCCACGATAATCCAATATTTTAATAAATTTTAATTTTCACACTTCCTGTTTCCGGTATAAGTATGCAAAGGGCAACTGTGAAAGGGATAAAATATTAAAGAAGAATGCAAAATTATTATAAATCACTTTATTTTAGAGCGCTAGCTTGAATATTCTTTGAAATATAATAAAATATGCGCGAAAACTGCAACGCGGAAACATTTCTTTAACAAACTATACATGCTTTATTGGT
Organism: Phalangium opilio; assembly: GCA_019434445.1. Lineage (NCBI taxonomy): Eukaryota > Metazoa > Arthropoda > Arachnida > Opiliones > Phalangiidae > Phalangium > Phalangium opilio. The sequence continues at coordinate 640,123 of JAEQBA010001153.1, forward strand.
GTGAATAAAAATAAAAGTAGCGTTAATTTGGACTTCACCTCATAGCCATTCAGTTCAGAACGGCATCTTGATCCTAAGCCATCGTCCAACCACAACAAAATTTTAGAATTCGGGTAAGATTCCATGTCTGAAATTCTGTTAATCAAATACTTATTGACGGGTAAGAAATTGGTTTTAACGCCACAGATGAAAATAGTTGATAACAAGAAGCAAGACCAGCAAATATATAGTTGCGTAATCCGAGCCGATGCTACGAACTTTGTTGTCTTGATTTCAGGAAAATCTAAATTATAGTAGGGAAGATCTTAGTGAGAAAAAGTTGTATGAATACTAATTAAACTTTACACAATAATTTGATACTAACAATTTAAACAATAGAGAGGACTGATGTTAAAACCTTTCAAGTTGTGCGTTGGGTCATTACTATAGATATGGACATATTTTAGAGTAGAAATGGGCTTCAGTCCGTCGGGAATGTTTTTAACGGGGTTGCGATGGGGTAAAGAAAATATACTTTGAAGCAAAAAATGATTCTTTTTAAAATGAGAAGATACAATACTGACGAGAATTTTACCGTTGTACTATAAATTTTGTAAAGGAATTGTCTGATTCATTTATTATAGTACATAAAAGGTATATAACTCCTACCGAAGTTCAAATTAGTAGCCCCTCCCGGCTCGGCGTTAACGATGAATTATTTATCACTACAAAAAGCCCGCTTGTTTTCTTCGCACAAAAAATTCCACTAGCTAAAAGGGGCGCCGACACTTTTTTGATAGCCAGTGAAAGAGCAAGGAGGATGGAAATATAAACGCAGAGGCTAGTGAAAGTTTTTTAAATTCGAATTTTTATGGAATATATTTATGGTGACGTCAATACTTTTTCTGCTCCCTAATATCACTGCTTTTGACCTATAAAAGGGGAAACATTTTCAACTCCACTGCGTATTAAAAAGGGAACTTTTAAAAAATTTTAATCTTCAATGCCAGTCACAGTATAAAACCAAGGAGTACTATATCGGGCCCACACCACACCCCATTCCCGGAATCGGGTGTGGTGTGGACCCGATATAGTACTCATTTTTCCCTTGCCACTAAGTCCCTCTCAAGGAAGCTTTCTCGCGTTTGTATGTTTGAAAATGGTTCTTCGAATTAGAGGGAGTTTTTCGTGAGGGAGTAAAGTACCTCGCGAAGGAGATAATAATATTGTGAAGGGAATATGTTTTCAGTTACATTAATCAAAATGAATTTTCATTATAAGGTTCAAAAAATAAATAATTACACCTAATTATTGATTTTTATGGACTCGCTTTTATATTCGTTATTAAAAGCTTATTTGATAATTTAAATTGGTTTGAAGCTAAAACCAAAATTGTTTTAATCCAATGCGGTTCTACTGAAGGTTTATGCATTTCGGTGTAACTGGCACAGCTTAAGTTATTGATATTAAACGGTCATTGGTGTTTTGATTAAGCAGAAATTAATTATTCATGAGTCTTGCAAAAATGTAGTGTTGGTGTGGTAGACGTGGAGTGAATAACCTTAAGTCTTCGTAAATGAATAAACGCAACCTTCATGTGTGACAAAGTGGTAAATGTCTGACCGAAAGTATTCATAAATATGCGAGCATAAGTATTCATAGCGAGCTAAGCTTGGCGAAGACTAGTTTTAGCTTCGAGCTAATGTACCAGGTCTGATTTTTTACTGTCTTTGCCAAGGTAAAAATTGCCATGTATAAGGTTAGCCAGAATGATAGGTTCACCAATAGAGTCGCGCTATGTTTCAACCTAATAACTGGCAGTCGTTGTGTGCCTTCTTGAAGCGACCGTTGCGAGAACTCAAGTATAGTTAGTACTTTACATATTGGACCCGGAAGTGCGAAGCAAGACGACCCAAGAGCTTTGCCACAAAAGTATAATTATCTTAGTCATCTTAATTACTTACTTTTGGTCATATCCTTATGCCTAAACATGTTATGTACGTGTGAATACTTATGGTCATATATTTATGAATGTTCACATATTTATTATGACTTTTGGTCATTGATTTATAATGACTTTCGGTCATTGATTTACGATGACTTTCGGTCATTGATTTAAGATGACTTTTGGTCATGGATTTACGATGACTTTCGGTCATGGATTTAAGATGACTTTTGGTCATTGACTTACGATGACTTTCGGTCATTGATTTACGATGACTTTCGGTCATTGATTTACGATGACTTTCGGTCATTGATTTACGATGACTTTCGGTCATTGATTTAAGATGACTTTCGGTCATTGATTTAAGATGACTTTTGGTCATTGATTTACGATGACTTTCGGTCATTGATTTAAGATGACTTTTGGTCATTGACTTACGATGACTTTCGGTCATTGATTTACGATGACTTTCGGTCATTGATTTAAGATGACTTTCGGTCATTGATTTACGATGACTTTCGGTCATTGATTTAAGATGACTTTCGGTCATTGATTTATGATGACTTTCGGTCATTGATTTAAGATGACTTTCGGTCATTGATTTACGATGACTTTCGGTCATTGATTTATGATGACTTTCGGTCATTGATTTAAGATGAATTTCGGTCATTGATTTACGATGACTTTCGGTCATTGATTTAAGATGACTTTTGGTCATTGACTTACGATGACTTTCGGTCATTGATTTACGATGACTTTCGGTCATTGATTTACGATGACTTTCGGTCATTGATTTAAGATGACTTTCGGTCATTGATTTAAGATGACTTTCGGTCATTGATTTACGATGACTTTCGGTCATTGATTTAAGATGACTTTTGGTCATTGACTTACGATGACTTTCGGTCATTGATTTAAGATGACTTTTGGTCATTGACTTACGATGACTTTCGGTCATTGATTTACGATGACTTTCGGTCATTGATTTACGATGACTTTCGGTCATTGATTTACGATGACTTTTGGTCATTGATTTATGATGACTTTCGATCATTCATGAAGGTTTCGCATATTCATTATGAAAACGTACGGTTATCCATTTATGAAGACTAATTCCACTAAGTTTTTTCTAACGCATGTAGAATTACGTTGTTGTACAATATTAAAATACTTCTTCACATTTATGAATATTTAATTCCTTTTTAATCAAAACACCAGTGACTGTTCAATATCATAGCAAAATCGCACTGAATTCAAACATCCACCACTGAATAAAATAATTATAGATATATTCATTAAACCTAATAATGAAATGTCATTTTTCCTAATCAAATGCATTAGGCCTAGGAATCTTTTCTTTTCCCTTCCCTTTCAAACATTGATAATTTCCTTCGCGAGTGACTTTACTCTCTCACGAGAAAAAACTCACTAAAATTGAGGAAAAACCTCGCAAATTCAGTCCTTCCTTCAAAAACAATGAGCACGAGGGGTCTAATTTTTTTAATCTCCTCTCTGAAAGAAGGGAAATAAATATGACGGGCATATGCTTTTTCACTCCACGAGGGAGATTTTATAACTTGCGCTTTTCTCCCTTCATTGAGGGAGAGTGACGACTATTTTTAAAAGTTCGCGAATTTGCCCACCACTATTATTATTATTTATTTCCCTAAGGAGATGTAACTTAGCCTTTGAAAGCACCTAGCTACTTACCGAGACAATTGTTATTGGTCAAAGCCAAACTTGGTCTCTGATTCGCCAAAAAAAATCCGTCTGCTCTAAAAGTTTCTTTTGAGGCGCTGAATCCCTTTAGTATCCCGGTTCCAAACATTCTTCCTAGTGGGTCATTCCACACCGATTCGAACGACCATGTTACCATGGGTCGGCCGATCTTAATGAAATTTTAACCACGTTAACTATCAACTATTTGATGGTGAAAGCCCAAATTTTAGCCCAAAATATTAATTAGAACCCAAAGTAGAGGCTTTTGAACAAAAGTCACGTTTTTAGGAGTGCGCCATGACCATATTCGTACCCCTAAGCATAATGTTGAATAACTTTTTTGCATTTTGGTCAAATTTTGTAATATTTTCAGATAAAGGGTAATATAACCAGTAGATTTCAATAGTGCTAACCATATGTCTCTATCGTGAACGGTTCTCTCGTAAATAGGGGTCAATTTCAAAATTCCGAAGAGCGGGGGGTCAACTTTGAAGCAAAACTCTACAAAGGCGTCTACTTCGATTTTTTTGATTTTATTAGGTATCGATAGCCCTATTCCTAGGCTTTAACGTGATACCAGATTTGTTCGTGATATTTTGGTTCTAAAGCCCAAAAAACGTAAAAAACCAAATTTCAAGAAAAACACGTTTTTAGGCGAAAATATTTTTTTTATTGCGCGAGGAAAACCATTATTTAGCTATAAATAATACTTGTGCATTGTCTAGGCATATTTTGGGAATTGTCAATTTCCCTAAATATGCCTAGAAAGTTCCGATTTAACTTTTTCATTCCTCAAAAACCTGCTAAAGGAAGTCATTTTCTTCTTTGGTGGCTTCCATAACATGAGGCCACTTACACGTCTTTATCGTATTTTGCTGTTACGAACTCTACAACAGAAATATCATCAAATGTAATTGTATTCACGTTGGCATCAACAGAAATATCATCAAATGTAGTTGTATTCACGTTGGTATCAACAGAAATATCATCAAATGTAGTTGTATTCACGTTGGTATCAACATCCTCATCTAATGCGACCATAACATTTGTGCTGAACGAATCTCGTGCAAGACTGCACATTTGTGTGATCTGGAAGGAATTTATGGTGGCTTCGAGGGCCAATGACATTATTAGCCTTGGAAAGATGTTCTTCAAGATATAGTTGATGAAGTTTAACATCCTATTTCGAAATGTAAAAAAAAAATAGTACAAGAATTCTTCTTGCTGGCCATTCATAGAATTGTAAAGGCTTTAATATTTGATAATTTTCGATATTTTGTAAGGAAGCACGACATGACAATACCGTCACAGGGGCTTTTACCATGCGAATAATAAAAGGAATTCCATTCTGCGGCTAGTCAAAATCACGAGATTCGTTCAGCACAAATGTTTTTGGTCGCAATAGATGAGGATGTTGATACCAATGTGAATACAACTACATTTGATGATATTTCTGTTGATACCAACGTGAATACAACTACATTTGATGATTAATCAAAACGCGTCTTGGATTTAACCAAGACCTAAAAAGTATCGATAAGAACAACGTTAATCACTTGACTGAATGCGCAGATATTGAAACTTTTTTTTTAATTAAAACTTACATGTTTAAGAAAGTAATGTTCCATCACCCTATTCCATTGAATAAACTTATTTTACTAGTAGAAAATTTTTCCCTCTCAATAATTTGAAAAATTTACTTATCTCGGGTTTTCGAGCACAATTCCATTCCCCGAAAACATTTTATAACTACATTTATTATCACTTTTAAGAGAGTACGTGTATGACATTGTGTCGTTAATAGGTTGCTAACATATCCCCGTTCATGCCCTGTACGCTTCATAGTGAAACCTTTTTTTAGTGCAAATTTCAACAATGGCAGCACATTCAATAGCGACGTTATGATATTTACTCTTGGTTAAACTGATTTATGTAATAGACCACTTCGACATGGGGTAAAACTTTGCCTTCCATCTCGCTCGATGGAAAAATCATAAATAGAGCAGAGACGGCGAGGGGTGAACCCCCTGTATGTCCTGATACTGAGGATTGACATCTCTTTTTTTTTACGTAGAAAGGGTCTATAGCAGCGACGGTTCTATGCCATGGCGTTTCTATGGTTCGCAAGCAGTAGGGGCGTGCATGATATTCGTAATTTTTTGATTTTCTTAAATTTCTTTGTTGTAATTGTTAACTTAAAGGGGCTGTCCGACCCCCTCTCCTTTTTTACCCACCCGCTTTGTTAAGCTCTATGAGGGAGATCGTCGTTTGTCCCACTGTCCGAACAGCCCCTTTAAACGCGGTCGTAGCCTGAAAATTCTGACTTGGTTATTATGCAATATAGCCTGCGTCCACCGAGTCGCGTGATCTACGACGCTGTGGCTCGACTCTGCTACTTAGTCTGTATATCTTCCGTATTAACAGAAGTAAATCAAGTTCATTTACTTCTGGTATTAACGTTTTTTAAAGGAATATGGGATTTTTAAACTTGTCGCTGTGAATCTTCCTATAGTAAATGTAGTATTTCTAGTAGCCCCAGAGACTTCTGGTAGCACTCTGTAAGCATTTGGTAGAATAGTTTTATAGAAATTGAAATGGTAGAAGTTATTTATAAAATAAGATTTTTTCGAATATTTAAACTTCAATTTGGTCGAATTATTTCGTAGTTGTCCTATTTCAAGGCGAGGAATGCTCTCAAAAACAATTACAATTTGCTGACGAAAACCTTAAAAAGTACTATTCACACGGAATTTTGGAGCAGCTTAACGCGTAATTGAGTGGGCTATTGCCTTGGTGACGAGGCCAGCGAAAGACAAGGCATGAGAATGGCACAAGGCGCACTTCTAGCAAGGGGGATGTATACAACTATACATAATACATCCTCCTTGTTCGTATCGGGCGCAGCAGAGGCTAAAGCAGACTACCCTAAATGGTTTTGTCATTGTTATGTTGTAGTCATATGGTATTTTCCACACGAAAACTCTTAAAAGTGATAATAAATGTAGTGATAAAATGTTTTCGGGGAATGGAATTGTACTCGAAAACCCGAGATAAGTAAATTTTTCAAATTATTGAGAGGGAAAAATTTACTACCAGTAAAATAAGTTTATTCAATGGAATAGGGTGATGGAACATTACTTTCTTAAACATGTAAGTTTTAATTAAAAAAAAAGTTTCAATATCTGCGCATTCAGTCAAGTGATTAACGTTGTTCTTATCGATACTTTTTAGGTCTTGGTTAAATCCAAGACGCGTTTTGATTAATATCTGTTACTTCGGTCTTAAATTTTATTAATTTTGCGTACATGCAGTTATTTCAGTGCTCATTCCCGCATGCTGCAGAAAAGGAAATAGTTTGTCATTCAATAGACTGAGAGTTAGTAGCTAAGGGGACGTCACATCAACATTTTTAGTCTTAATTTGAGCTGATGAAATTCGTAGATATATACGAGGGTGTGATGTCATGACAAAGATTATAGTTCGACTATTTCTGATGAACCCAGACCAGAATATACCAGTTGCTTTCACGCTAATTTTGAACCCCATTTCCAATGTAATTGTGTCAAAAAGATCTTATTCAGAACGGATATTTCTCTTAACCTTTACACGAGATTCAACATATAGATTACCATCTTTTGTGATTAACTTTAACCTAATTTAAGAAAACTAATATAGTATTTTTTTTGTTAAAAATAACATGATTAAATAAGACAACTAGCAATAATTTGGCAATATTTCGGGGGAAAAGAAATACAGTTTTATAGTATTTTGGAAAAGCTGGCAATATCATAATGATTATATAATATAAATATAACGCGTCTTAAAAAGATTTTCTCTTCCGTATAGTGTGGTAGTTTGGCATATTTTATTTTTCGCTCTGTCCTTAGGAACAATTTTAATTGGATTTATCCATTGGGATGGGTGACAAATGATTAGCCAGCGTACTACGGGAGTCTGGCAATGAAACTGTGCTTAGATTTATCATTGAATATAGGAAATAATAGGATCAACAAATTATTTAGTAGTATTTATGAAACTAATGGTAACTATTTTACCTTTGATAAATAAAGTCAAATGAGAGTTACAATAGTTTATTGATGACAAAAGTTAGGGTTAATAGTATTATTTATTTTATATAATAGTTAAAATATAAATTGTAATTTTTAAAGTTATGGCTGTTCAATAATTACTTTAAAGTCATTAAAGCAATAAATTGCTTTATGAATATTTTGGTTAAACTTTTTGTCAAGGTTTAAACACGCATGATAATTTATTGGAATGTGCTAAAGATTTATTTTAAAAACACATTTGGATTGATAATTGCTCCGTTTATTTATAGCACGCAATTTGGAATTGAATTTCCCTGGTTGTTGTTTATTTATGGTATTCATTATAATTATTTTCCAGTAAATAAAAATTTTGTTTTTCACGTTTAAAGCTAAAAGTTGCGTATTTTTTAAAGGGTTTCATTCGTAACTTTATAAGGAAAATTATTTTTGACACCAGAAAGGCTTTTGAGAATAATTAGTGATTGCGTCCTGGCTGGCAAAAAATAGACCTTAACAGGGAAAAGCTAAGAGTAACTATAATTAATTTTAACTGAATCTAAAATGATTTTAACTGAATCTAAAATGTAAGTTTCACTATGAATACATGAGAGGGATTAAAAAAATGTTCAAAGAAAGTCATACGTGAAGGTTGGACTTAAAAAGTGTGAAAAGCTCAACATTAACGTTAGAGCACCAATAATCATTTTGTTAATCTCTCAAGTGAATAATTCAATAATGAAAAATTATTTATACACATTTAATCCTAGGACTGTAAAATTGAGAATATATAATAGCGAGAAAAATAGTAAGCATGGATTTTAATGTTAAATTTTTTTAGGTATAAAAAAGGGAAGGAGAAGTTTGTTAAAATACTGCTAATATACTTAAAGATGCTTTTTAAAAAGGGTGGTGATTTTTGGTGTAGAATCTGCAGTTTAGCTCAGAGAGTTAATGAAGCGCCTTGTATTTCGTTAGTGACATCTTCAATCCAGTTGATTTATTTTTTTTTCTATATTTAATACTATTGAACTAAGATGGCGTTAGTGGTTAATGTCATTAATCGGTAGTTTTTTTACTAGCTCCATCGCGCGTGATTTGGTTTTGTTAATGTAGAATCTGCAGTTCAGTTCAGAGAGTTAATGATGTGCCTTGTGTTTGGTAGCGACATCTCCAGTCCATTTTATTTTTTTTTATATTTATTACGTTTGAACTCAGATAGCATTACTGCTTAACGTCATTAATTGGCAGCTTTATTTTACTAATTTCATCGACCTTGTTTTGTTGGGCAAACGCCGTTAAACAATGTAATATACCATCATGGTATATACCTTTAAGGCGTTTTGACGAAAATTGAAGCCAAAGGTTAATCAGTTGTATTTTTAGAGTAAGAGTGAAGTACTTGAGGGGTTAATCGAGTGGTGGAGGAGGGGGGATTTGGGNGGCGTTTTGATGAAAATTGAAATCCAACGTTAATCAGTTGGTATTTTAGAGTAAACGAGTGAAGTACTTGAGGTTTAATCGAGTGGTGAAGGAGGGGGGATTTGGGGTATTTCACCACCCGCGGACACGGGGTAGTCAGTTTCCTGTAGGGTAGGCATGCTGACAAGTCCCTTATTCCCTCAAAACTTTGTCGCCCAGAAGCTTGGCTTACAGGAGTGCGCCCAACTCCCAACATAGTCAAGCACATAATTTAGTAACAATCCATTGCTGTTCTAAATTTTAACAACGTTGAGGCAACTTTTTGCCCGGAAAAGGTTGTTTTGCGAATCTATAGCTGTTATGAACTTCTATTGTGTTGATAAACTTGTAGGCGCGGCTTGCCAAACCGTAAAGTTTATAGGGAAACCAAAGAGTTGACATGTATTATTTGGCCTTGATACAGCTTGATGTTCTATAGACACTGACTCAAGCCAATAGAAAGATTATTTTCTTGAATATCTTTGCTGTTCTTAATCCAAAGACGCTTTCACTCTTTGAACACGCCAGTATAAAGTGTCTGTTATTTCGGTGGAGAAGTTGAATATATTTCTTGATTTGTCTATCGAAGTCTTGTTGCGGGTTTTTTTCTAATGATGATGATCATCATATTTTTGAGCTGTGTAGGTTTAGTCTTTTATTATACTGGTAATAGCTATGATGAATTATTTTTCTGTTGAAGCTTAGCATGTAGTTGTACGAAATTAGTCTTTAAATTGTATGTTTCAAACTTGAAAATATACACTGCTTGTAGTATTTATTTCGGAATAATTTTGATCTTCGTTATATTAGTTACGTAAAGGGGCGGGGGTTGAAAGAAAACTTTACAATTTACTGGCAATTATATGTTCATTTAAATATAAGATTTTGAGGGTCTATTTTTAAAATTTTGTCACGCAACTCTTAACTTTAAGTTTGGAAACAGTGCTGCTAGAACATGGCAATTATTGTTTGCGCGCGTGGGTTACCAAAGGGACAATGAAAAGGTTATTAATTTTTTGGGAAAAAAAATATTCCAGAAGGCTTTGCAAATTGTACCCCTGTTGGATTTACGCAATGCAATCTGCCACGCAGACTACCCCAGCTGGTGAGAAACACAAAGAGACTATGCAAAACTTCCTGGAATATTAATTGGAAAAATGGTTTAGTTGTTTTAATTACAAGGGTAATGTCTATATAATATTGGTAACCACAATTTGGGAAATAATTTTCACACTTTATAAAAACAAATTATACAACAATAGTAGGATATTAGTTATAGGACAAATTAATAAGTTCATATGGCTTTTTTTAAGCCTAACTATTAAATAGTTTAAAAATCAATTTTTGTAAGTGGTATCGGATTGGGTCGGGTACACATTATTGATAAGTTATAGAAAGAAAAGGTTATATTAATAGATAATATTTAAACATAAAAGCTTTGCTAATCTTTGATATTGTAACAGGATAATATTAGATTAGATTAATTTAATTTAATTTAATTAATGTTTTTGAATGGTTTTAAATTGTTAATGTAAAAAAGTTATGGGCGTCTTAATTAAAAAAAAATAGCGCGCTTAAAAGAAAAAAAATGGAAGCTGCGAAACTGATATTTAGAAAACTCTTTGAATATATTAATTTTAATAAGTATTTATTTAAAATTTGGATACGAGTGTCTAAATCTCAGTTCAAAAAATCTGTTCAATGTTAACTAATATGATGAGTTTATCTCAATAGTTTCACCAGCTTATTAAAGAATTATATTTAATCACATAGCATTACCAACAGGGGTTACGTTTTTAGCGTGTTTTTTACATAAAACACCATTGGGCAAGAGTACTAAAAACCCTTCACTTGAAAATTCTAAAATTAATGCAAGAATCATCGCCCTTTTTCGTAACAATAGCATGGCCCTACAATCCTCCCTCCTCTCCCTTTCACGGTTATTATAGTAGGCAACATCAAAATTACTCCAGAACCATCGTTAACCTTAAACTTGCTCTAGGATTAACAATCTTACCCAGTCATAAATTACTTTAAAGTGAATATGAAACTATTAGTATATCTTTGACAGATATGATGCTCCTTTCTGGTATGAATATTGAAATTTTGGACTTTACTCGGGGTAATTTTGATATGGATTCTTCAAGCACGTTAGATTCCCTTTAATGCGTCTGGACTCTTTCCAAGAGCAGAACAGTGACGTCAGTCAAGTTACTGACGAATCTCTCCCTTTTTCTGATCATTGTATCACTGACCTCGTACCAGCCGTTGTCTTTTCTCACAAAGTTCACATAATGTCCCTCGGCCAACGATTCACCTTTATGAATAATCACCCCTTTAGTTTTAAAAAGCATCTTACTCATAGTGACATTTTGATTTTCAAAACTTGATATTTTGGTCGAAATCTTAATTGGTCGACCATCTTTGTAATCGCCACGGAGAAGACACAAAAATACGTACTTCCCGCTGGATATCAATACATCACGCTCTTGTATTTTTGGGTTGTTACAAAATACGCATGGCACCTCTGTTAATCTCATCCTTTTTTCTAGAGATTTCCAATCAATTTTATCTCGGTTTTCTAGTGGAAGATTGAAAATGTTGCTTTCAACAATATTCTCCGAATTTTGTTCAACTTGACAATTGGGGCATTTGGTAACGTTTCGCGACTTTGACCAAAAAAGATCTTTCAGAGCTTTAGAGTAATCGGCTTCCATTTCTTGACTTAGTGTCGTCAAAAGGACCATCAAAAATTCACTGGCGTCTTGTTGATCGTTTAGCGTAAAATGATTTCCGACAGCCATTCTCAGTTCCAACCCTTTACGACTGAAGCTTCCTTGAGAACTCTCGATGTCGTTTATCGTGTTATGGAGGCAACGTAAAACTGGTTTTTCAACGAATGATCCATTGTAAGATTTAACCAATTCTCTTAATTCCGGCACTAATAAGAGTAGTTGCAAAACGCTATTAGAATAGCACGTTACTTGGTCATCGTTAGCTAAACCCTTCAAGGGCAAACTATCCAAACTCTGTTGGGTTTTCCTTTTCTTCTTCGGTGTTTCTGCACATCTCTCTTCCTCGCCTTCTAAAAGGCTTTTAGATAGTGTAGGCGCACTTCTTTTCCTACCTCGACTTTCTTTCAACTCCGTTATTTCCAAAAGAGGCAGATCTGGCCTATATTTTTTGCGAAGCCTGTTATACTCCATAATGGCTCGTCCATCCACCTTAATTTTAGTCGGATCGAACTGTAATAGATGGAGTCCGGCTAAGGACGTCACTCTCGATAAAGCCACGTACGCCATGCCAGTTCCGAATAAATTCGGACCCAAATCCATAATGGCGCATTTTAAACTCATGCCTTGGCTTTTGTGTATCGTAATAGCGTACGCCAGGATGACGGGAAACTGGGAGCGTTTAACGTAAACGTTTGCCATGAGCAAAAATTTGACGCAAATTTTCTCAACTAAAAAGTCAGTGTTAGCGTCATCGTTATTCGGTTCGCGATCTACTCTGAGAAAAATACCAGTAACGTTTCCTTGTTCGTCCTTCTTGAATCCAGTTACGAAACCCATCGTACCATTTACAACGCCTTTTTCAAAACTGATATTCCTTCTGACCATTATTCGGCAGCCAACGCAAAGAACTAACTCGCTCTCCAAACCGCCTGTTTTGGACGGTTCGTTTTGTAGCCCTTGCAGTCTCCTGAGAATGTTTTTATTCATTTTTTTCCCATAGTCAGCGAGTCTATCCTGACAACGAATGACTTCAACTTTCTCGCCGTTTTTTCGCAGCATATCAAAGTTGAATTTTACGCACATGGCTAATTTAGGCATCAAACAAATTGGGTGAAACCCTTCATTGGACAGCTTAATGAAAAGGTCCATAGCCACCTCGATGTTTTGACCTCCCTCAACCAATCTAGTTCCTAAGGTTGCAACATCAGCTTCGGAAATATTTCCAATTCTAACTCTGCTTAGAATGTCGCCGTAACTTTGGTCGTTGGCTTGTCTAACATTTTGCGTTAGTTCATCGTATTTAAAAAACTTCCAAAGATCACTTCCTCCGATGCAATTGAATCTAAGTCTGGCTTCTTCGGAAGTGATTTTGATAAACGCGGGATTTCCTTGAACCGGTGGCAATTGGAAAAAGTCTCCCAAGACAAGAATAAATACAACTCCACCAAATGGTTGGTTCATTTCCCAAAATTCGTTCAGCCTCAAGTGAACGTGTGTCAGTAAAACCGATGAGACCATAGAAATTTCATCAATAATTAACAGTTTTAAATTACCCAAAGTTTCTTTCATAATGCTCATATTGTCCGAACTTAGGGAATGGTATTCGGCAATACGCCCATGATCTACCGGCAACATTAGTAATCTGTGTAATGTTACGCCATTAACATTCAACGCTGCCAAACCCGTTGGCGCGGCAATTGCCACGCTAGCAGGATTTTGAAAGCGTCGCCTTACGGCGTTGGCGAGAGTGTCGATAAGAAACGATTTGCCAGTGCCACCAGGTCCCGACACAAAAAGGCACTTGTTTCTACATTTTTCTCCCTCTTGGGAGAAGTGATCCATGATGCGATCATAAATTCGCCTTTGATCCGAGTTTAGTAACGCCACATTGTCAACATCAGTCTCGAAATTCATTTCCATGGCAGCTTCCACATCAGCCATCGCGTGTTCGGTTTCGATAACAATTTCCTTCCCTTGCAGCGCATTTTCATTGTCGTCACTTTCAGTCTCCGAGACTATGGTTTCTGGCTCTTTCGCCTTTTAGAAGCCTTCCGTTTCTTTTCAACTTCTTTGGAAACCGAGAGTTTCTCGTGGTATTCTCTCATGTCTTTTAACACCGAAAGCGAGTTTTCGAAAGCATCGGCGTATGTTTCAAAATCGCCCAATAGTTCAGTTTCGTCACGCCACGGTTTGAAGAGGATCAGTAGAGCGTGACAATACTGTTCTTTCTCCTCTATCGGGTCGTGAATAAAGTGCTCTATTATGTACGGCTTAATTCTCTTTCTCATGAAACCCAGATTGTTTTTCAACTGGATTACATTCGCATTTTTCTCGACACCCTCAGAGCGCATCGCATAATCGTAAAACTGACCAAATTCCCGCAAACTAAGATTTTCCAAGCTGTCGGGACGATTCGGATATTTGTCGTCGACGAACCCTTTTGGCAAGTGTCCGTGCTTTCGGGGTCAGTTTCCCTCAAACGCGCGAGTTCCTTGTAACCTTTCAAAATTCTCGATCGGTTTTCTTTTAAGTTAGTGTTAATAAATTTAGTGCTGTCGGACTTGTTGAAAAGGTCTTGGCCCAGCATCATATCGAGAGCTTCGTAAATTCCTATTTGTTTGCACGTCAAAGATTTCAATCTATAGGCAAATAATTTTTTGGACAAACTTTCGTTGCCTAACTCGGCAAAAGTTTGGTCCATGTCAGCCCGGTCTCCCTTTGTCACGTAAGCCGTAACATAGTTTGCCACTATTTCCGATTTGTCAGCGACAAATTGCAAATCCATGTTGGCTTTGGAAGCCAAAAGTAGCGTGGGATTGTAATCATTGATTAAAACTTCGTGCTGTTTTCTCGGCAAGTCGTACAGTCGTTTCTGCACCTTTTTCATTTTACGGTGACGAGTAACTGATCTAACAGAATTCATAGTAGCAATGTTTGTTACGTTTCGAGGGAAACCGTAACGACACACTTTCAATCCTTTTTTAGAATTTTTCACCTTCTTATAACAACTGGAGGTGCATTTGTGAGTTTGGAATTTTTTTACCAGCCGGTGTAGTTCCGGACTTACCGATGCTCTTGGCATCGAACACGTGACGTGTTTTTGCACGTAATCCAAAATAGTCTCGGTCGAAGAAGTTCCAATCTTTGGAGCGTCCTTGGCCCACAAAAGCATATGGTAGTGAGGTAAACCCCGAGATTGGTATTCAACCCTCCAAAAATGATGTTCTATCATGCCAAGAACTGGATTTTGCTTACACAAGACAAAGTTGTTTAACAGCGACCGCACTTTGTTGTGAAAGTGCAAATTGACGCTAAGTGGGTCTAAATTCAACAATTCAGCCACCGTCATCGACTCTACTCCTGGAACGTCTGAATTCACTTTTCTCAAGTGATCGTGCAGTTCCATATCATCGTACTCGGCCGGATTAAAAGTTAGAAGCCAGGTGGGAGGACCAAATTCCCGAATCATCGCTAAAACGTATCTAAGAACTTTATACCAGTAGTCCTTCGTTCCTCGAATATGACCCAAGAAAGTAGCTAAATTACTCTCAAGTTCTTTATCGCCAGATTCAACTCGATTGAGCAAATTTTCAACCCCAATTGGCATGGGTTTTTTAACACGAAGAACGTAGTTCAAACTGCTAGAAATCGCTTTCATTTCGCATTCTTGATAAGAATGGAACAAATAGGCGTAATCTCGTCTAAAAATTGGACTTTTGTTCAAAAGACGGGATAAACGATACTCGGTTTCCGTTATTTTGCCAAATGGTCTATCATCGTGCTTGCCAAAGCGACCCCGAGGGAACAAATGAACGAAGCTCATGTATTCAAGATTTTTGTCCCAAGTGCTAACCGGCTCGGCTTCGACGCGCTTCATTTGGTAAGCGCCAAGTAAATCTTTCGGTGGTTGAACGTTCACTGGATGAATAGAGTAATGATCGTACAGATCATTGGCTTCACCCTCAGATAGTTTTCGCAACAAAGCCTCGGGCTGTGTTAGAATTTTGTAGGCGTCGCCTGGTGCAAGGCTAGACTGATTTTCATCTTGGTCCTGCATGTTCGAAGCGTTTTGGTCACCTTGGACGTCGTGACTACTATCCGCTGGTCCTTCTGTTGGAAGCGCAGCGGAAGCACGTGTCAACGCATCAGATCCATCATTAATTAACGCAAGTGGATCTGTTACGCTCAGTAATTCTTCGGGAGTCAATGAATTTTCATTTCCATCAATTTCTTGCGTGCCACAAATATATTCCTCATTCATTGTCGAAATATCAATGTCTTTGTAAAAAGGGTTTATCTTTTTCAGCACACTGAATGCTTTCAACACTTTTTCGAGGCAAACAACCTGTTGCCAAACTTTTTTGTCCGCTGTGGGAACGCCATTGACCAAGATATGCAGTTCGTGATTTTTGGGCAATGTCTTGGGAATCATCTTCAAATTTTTCTCCACGGGTATTGGAAGATAAATTACTCTTCCCTTCAAAGCTTTAACCGTGCCAAACTGCATGTTGGAGTTGGTTTTGGTGCCTAACCGCACCACAGTGTGGAAGGCCTTCACAAGCTGAATTAAAACTTTCTCAAACATGTTTAAACTGGTGACATCTAGTGGAGGATTGTCAACCGCCAAGTTGTTCAGAAAACATCTGATGGGAACTTTACCCTTTCCCAAATCCGTAGCGCAGTAACGACATAGTAGCATGTCTGCTTCTCTCGTGTCGGAATTATTCATTATCCAACCAGCTCTTAAAATCAGATAGGCCTCGTTCTCAAAAACAGCTCTGTTTACCAGTTTTTCTACTGCTCTTAAATCAGATTTTTTCAGTAATCTTAAACAGCAGTCGCAGGGCGTATCGTGAAACTCGTTGGTGTTTAGCATTGCCCGAGCGAATTGATTCTCGTAAAGACTCAAGATTTGACTTTCATCGAGACTCGGCTGAGGAGCGTTAACGCTTCCTTCGGGAGCATCGTTTTGTTCCTTATTTAAATTTTTCCCACGTGTAGCAAGGGTTTTCCTTAATTCCGCCATGACATTCGTCACAGACTCGTAATCACCACTTTCAATTTCAGTTGAGATTTTAGTTAACGCGTTGAGTAACGCTTTGACGTGATAAATATTATTCAGAATATTTCTAATTCCCGAATAGTGAGGAGCCAGTTCAGCTAAAGCACGCAAATGACTTTGGCACTCTTCGCTATCAGCGCAGTAAGCAGTGTGTCCTAGGAACGGAACTATTCTCACCACTATTTCGTCCCCATCTGGTGGTATAGACACGTTTGATTTTTTGCAAAATTGTTTTCTTAATTCGCAAAGGTCCAAATCAGAGTCAAAAATTTTAGTCAAAGATTTTTCATTCGCATTGGCAACTGTGTTTACGAAAGCTAGTACTTTTGCAATGGCTCGAGTTCGAACATTACAAATATCACTGCATTCCCAATATACAGTTTTGTTTAAGGTTTCAATAAACCCACCTTCATTGATCACAAAATTTGCTTTTGGATTCTTCTCTTCAGTTTCAACAATGTTGAAGAGATTCGTAACAACACCCGACTCATTAACTTGTAAAACTAATTCAACATTACTTGTTGCGTTATTGTTTTTCATGTCAACGATATTTCCCATTTCGTCAACAAACAATTCTTTAGTCGAACTGGTAGCACGGTCTCTCAGAACTTTTCTTATACTACCATCAGAATCCAATTTAAAAATTTTGCCGTAATGTGACTCATCGCCATTTTTCAATATTTTACCATTATTTCCAATCACATAATAGGTAGTTTCATGAAAATAGGCCTCTTTCATGCTACTGTGAAGCCTTTTCCCACCCACAACTTCTGTCAAATTGCCAGGGTCAATGGACCCAATTTCTTTGATTTTCTGAACAAAATCCTTAAATTCACTAACAATGCTCGTTAGTTGGGCGTGGTAAGCCGAATATAATTGCCTTTTCAAATGCAATATTCTACCAGCTAGCACTTGGCATTTTAGCTTGTGAGAGATAGACTTCGTGCGTTGTTTTTTAGTCTCACCGTTAAAAGACTCTGACGCCACCAGTCTTTCAGTTAGACGTTTGACTAAAAACCTTTTATAGCTTTCGGCTATAATTTTTTTGTTTTTCGTTTTGAAAATCCCCGCATTGAGGAGCTTTTTCGCAAAACCAAATTTATCTACTTTAGTTGGTTTATGTTTGGGTTTTAATTTTTTTGAGCAAAAAGCAACATTAGTGGTGCCACCTGGTGCCATAGCCCTTTTACAACCTTTTGCTGTACCAAGCGCAAGTTTACGCTGAACATAGTTATTTGCATTTCTTCTCTGAAAATTGTCTTGGTTTTTCAAATAACATTCCTTATTCTTAACTCGCTTAGCTTTCTTTTTTTGCAAAGCTTTACTGTTAACTAACAGTTCCAATTTATTTTGGGCTCTTTCTTTTTGCATTGCTAAGCATTTATTTTTTCTCTTTATTTTCTCCCGACAAAACATTATGAAAATTTACGAATCGCACAAGAAAGCAAATCTTATTCAACCCCTGCAGAGTTCTAGTCAGTACAAGCAGTACCGTATTTGACACAGTTTGCAATGGGTCACAAGGAAACCTTAATCCCACACTGGAACTTGCAATTTGGATACACAAAGAGATCCAATTAATGGGAACACAGAGAACCCAATTAATGGGAGCACAGAGAACCCAATTAATGAGAGCACAGAGAACCCAATTAATGAGAGCACAGAGAACCCAATTAATGAGAGCACAGAGAACCCAATTAATGAGAGCACAGAGAACCCACTTGCCAAACACAAAGAATTGGCTGAATAAAAGGTACACAGGGTACCTTTTAGGCGCACAGAAAGAACCCAGTGTCAAAAAAAAACTTCTGACAGAATTGCAAATTGTAAAAAGAAAAAAAAATACAATATAAATTAATGAAGATAATATAATTACAAGAGAAAGTGAAACCTATTAAGACTAAGAATAAATAAGACAATTTCACAATCTGAAATGAGAACAAAAGTTATTGTACAATAGGAACATAAAAAAACCAAAAATACTTAAGTTTATAAATCATATAAAACCTTAAAAATTAAGATTCGTGGCAATTAATATTCTTTTACAAGTCTTCGGAATTGTAAGAGAACGGAACGACGTGGAAATTGTAACAATTCCCGCCAAAAAAGAAGCCAAGAGAATAAGCTTTTTTAATTTATTGCCCTCTGGAGTCTGGAACAGTAGCATGGAGCGATTATAGCTGGAAACGTTTCTGTAAAATCGTGCTATCACTCTAGTTTAATTGCTCTATGGTACTTCCCCTAGCCCGGGAATATTTTTGGCGGGAAAGTACTATTACTTGTTAAAGCAAGCCGTTTATCAACCTCGTAAGTATGTTTTAAACACAATTTTTAATAGTTAAAATTATTAATTAACGGGTTTTGAAGCTAAGTCATAAAATTTGAAGTTATAATGTTTAAATTTATTGTCAAACTTTAAACTAGATAGAAAGTAATTGATTGTAAACTATTCAATAAAATTTCTTGTTTGTCGGTTTGGGCTTAGTAATGGAAGGCAAAAACATTAAAGTAGTTAATGCCTACTTTTACGGCGGCGGCGGCGACGGCGGTCGCGGACGGGGCGGCCAGGGCGGCCGTCGCGGACGGGGCGGAGGACGAGGCGGCGGACGAGGTGGCGGTCGCGGACGGTGGCAATGGGTCCGCACTTGCTACAAGTGCAAGAAGGCCGGCCACATAATGCGGGAATGTCCGCAAAACGGAGGTACTAAATATTTTCGATTGCTTTTCCCAGGGCTACCTAAAAACTTCTATGCACTTCGTTAAAAATCTCATTTAGGGAAACTAGTTTTAAATTTAATAAAATGTTATAGAGAGCTTTCAGTTGGAGCTGAGTCTCGTGACATAATTTACGCTGCCATATTGGAGGGTTTAAAGCAGGAATGAAGCCGAGACCACCCAATATGGCTCCCAGAAGACTTGGGTGGGTGTGACGTACTACTATCCCATCTGAAAGCTCCCTACTGAATTTAAAAAAGACAGTGAAGTTCCCTGCTATCCCTAGGTAGGCCTAATGCAAGCAATCTTAGTTAGAGCCCTTTATCGCCATGGCTTTCATAGCGTAATTTTGTTCTAATATTGGCAATGGGGTAGAAAGATATTCTATGGTATAAAAGTATCTAAAGAAAATGAGATATTAAACTGAAATTGTAGGACTGAGAAACTCTGCATGTAAGACCAAAATGAATTATAAAAAAGTATATCGCACCCAAACCAGCCAAAGTTGTTAAAGGCTCAAGCATATATATAGTTGTCTTATATACGGTTACATGATAGGTAATGCAACCACCACCACAACCACCACTACCACCACCACCACAACCACCACCACCCCAAGCACCACCACCACAACCACCACCACCCAAACCACCACCACAACCACCACCCCAACCACCATCCCAACCAACAATATGGAAACCTCACTGTAAATATTTTGTAAGTATTAAACCACATTTAAAAAAGTTAACACTTTTATTATATTGGGGCACAGGAAAAGAAGTTACTATTGGGGGGTTTTTTTTTTTCATTAATATCATGAAAGCCTAAGTTTTAAATATTTTTGCATTCTCAATTCTTTTCTTGAGTTTCAATTAAAAATTTTCATTGAAGATAATTAATATAATTTTTCTTATATTTTTTTGTAGCATCATCACCATATTAATTTTCATTCAATTTCTTGTCAAAACATTTATTAATATTGAAGCATTTAACAAAATAAATTAATTTCATCCAAAATTATTGCATTCTTTTTAATTCATTTTAATGGACTAATATTCCATTCTTATTAATCCATTTTAGAAAATTTTCATTTCCTTTAAAATAATAAATGGTTACCCCAATCATTTGTTTATGCTTTGTAACGGGAGAAATGGTTTCCCAACCATTTTGTAATACCTTAAACTTAAGACACTTTTGACCCGCAATTACGTTATTCCTTGACTTAAAAATGGTTATCTCTTGAACCAAATAATTTTTTTCATCAATATTCATCTATTTAAATTTAAATTATTAAAATTTATTAAAATGGATTAATTAGAACGGTCCTTTAAAGGACCTTTCTAATTAATCCATTTTAATAAATTTTATCCCTTGAACTTAAGAAAATGTTTCCCAGTGATTTCTTTATCCCTTGAACTTAAGAAAACGTTTCCCAGTTATTTCTTTATCCCTTGAATTGAAGACTCATTTTCCCAGCCATGTTGTTATTTTTTAAAAAATTCAATTAACTTTCCCATCATTATTCCATTCTTTTTGATCCATTTTAATAAATTAATGTTCATTCTAATTAATCCATTTTAATAAATATTATCCCTTTAACTGAAGAAAAGGTTTACCAGTCATTTCATTACCCCTTGAACATAGGAAATGATTTCCCTACCATTTTGTTATCTTTTGAAAAAATAAACTAACTTTTCCTTCCTTAGTCCATTCTTTTTGATTCAAAACCATTTAGTTTTCCAGTTATCTAAAAAATGGTTGACCCGTTTGAAGCTACAAATATATTTCATAAAAACATTTTCTTATCCCTTTAACTCCTATTAACAGAAATAAACAATTTATACTAATATGAATGTATCATTAATTGCTGTAAGGGACCGTCCATAAACTACGTCACACTCTTATGGGGGGGAGGGGGTTTCTAAATTTGTGACTGTCCGTGACAAGGGGGAGGGAGGGGTTCTTCGATGCGTGACGTCACATTTAGCATTGATTTTGTTACGAAGTCAGTAAGAGGCCGATTGGCTCTCTAATGTTATAGAAGAAGAAGAAAGACAACATTCCATAGTCCACCGTTACAATAATTTACCAAAATTGTTATTCCATCATCGCTTAAATAGTAGAAAATTTAAGCAATTATCTACTATTTACCCCTTTATATAGCCAATTTAAATAGCGCATTTAAAATAAACAGCGTAAACTCTCTTATGTCTCTGTTTATTCACCCCTATTATTTGTGAGGATGAATCAAATCCCCCTGCCGATTGAAATGGTTTCGATTCTTTGGCAAATTTTCTAAATCTCAAGCTCGATTAGTCTGTTTTCGGTGACAGTGTCGAAACCTAAAAATTGTGCCCCTTTAACTAAGCTTTATGGAACTTTTTTGAAGCTTATAAAAAGCTCATCCAGACATTAAAATTCTAAAGGTTAATCAGAGGGAAAAAGCTTAAAACGGAAGAGAACTTCGAATTTTCAGCCGAGCAAAATATTTCTGAGAGGGCGGCATATCACTCAAAAAATTAGTGAAATTAAATTCGTAAATTAAGACAAATCATAGTGCGGAGGGGGGGGGGTTAAAGAAATGTGACGTGGTTTTTAGGGGAGGGGTCTGAGAAAAGCGTGATCTGGGGGGACGGGGGGGGGGTTAGAAAATGCTTTTTTTCGCGTGACGTAGTTTATGGACGGTCCCTAAGCAAATATTAATAAATGAAACAATTTCTTTATCAACTCGCGTTAATCAATTTCTTCAATCTTCATAACTCAATGAAATTTTGTCGAATTTTAAAACAAATAAATGGTGTGGTTTCGATTAAACAAACGTTACTAGATGGTCCCGTAGTCCAAGAGTGGGGTTGACAGGGTTTATTTGTTTATCAGTGTGTAAAGGGATTTAATTAGCCTCTATGCCTAATTGCTAATTAAGTCATAATTGTCCAATTGCTAATTCCAATTCAATTAGTTGCCAGTTAATTAGCACAGCTCTGGTTTTTTTGGTGACACGGTTTTGTGATCGTGCGACTTAATCAATAATTTATTCTACCAGCAATTTGACAAACAATTTATCTTCGTAGCAGTTATCAGTGGCACCTGGTGAGAATTAAAAACAGGCTATTGCTTATTGTTTTCTTGGGCAATGTTAAAATAATCATTATATAAATAAACTGGTCATCGTTTAATTTTTTCTTAGGTAACTAAAAATAAGCACTAAAAAAATAATAAAAAATTTAATAGTTACCCAACAAAAATGATTGGAAGAGTCTGAATAAAAAATATTAATTGGTTTGTTGACAGGGTTTAGTGATCGTGTGATCTCGATTAATTTACCAGCAATTTCAACGAACAAAATGATGTACGTATTTGTTATCATTGGCCGGTGACACCAGTTTAGAAACCTGTTAACAAACTCTTATGCGTAGAGTTTGCAAAAAGACATGAAATTTAGCACTTAAACTTAATTTTTCTCAAAATCCTTAAAAATGGTCCTAGAAAAAGGTTTAAATTTTCATATGCAAGGCCTAATACCGTTTTGCTTGACTGCATGTCGCCGTCAAATTCCTTTTAAAGCCTAAATCATACTAGTATCCACCCTTGATTTTCATTTCGTAACACACGTTGGATTCGTAAACCTCGACGCGCACAACGATTAGAAGCATTAAAATGCAAACACAACAACACACTGAGCGCATACATTTAAAACAAAAAACCCTCCTTATACATTAAGAGCAGTATGAAGTCATATCTGAGAGAGCGATAGTAAATAAAATTTCTCACTACAGCTGTTTTCAGGCTGAAGCGACCGAAAGACGGCGGTAAAGAAACATTCTCCGGCCCATTAAAGGGAGGGAACGAAATTCAAATGCAAGGCGCGTCCCATCAACAAACAACATTGAATTCGTTTTACACAATTATAATATTGAAATTTTATACATTTAAGTAATATTTAAGAAAACAAGTCTAAACTTAAGTACGACGATACGAGAAGGCGAAGTAACGGGCAACGAGAGGTAAACATTTTTTTAAACGGCAAAAATTAACGGAAAGCCAAGGCTTAGCGCAATTTCACCGCCTTAAAAAAAGTGCCAAGTTTAGAAATAGATTGTGGGACAATAAAAAGGTGGAAAATTATGAAATTAGGCTTATATTAAAGCTTGAAACCTACTTTATATTATATTTAAAATCCATCCATGAGCAAATCCTCCAAAAATATGAAAATGGCAACGAAAAAGGACCCACTCTCAAATTTTTTTCCCCTTAAAAAAATGGCGGCCACAAACGGGGTAATTTGTCACGGCGGCAATATTAAAGCAGTCTTATCTCACTATCGATAGGCCATTTCAACCAAAAGGCATTATGAAAAAACAATCGGATTATTATGACGCAACTATACGTAAAAAAAGGCCAATATTGGTCGCGCTGATATTTACCAATAAAACAGCGTATCCATGCTAAAATATCGCAGATTGGGGTAGTTATTAAAATTTAAAATTAAACATACTTAAAATTAATTTTTCTCAAAAACCTTAAAAATGGTCCTAGAAAAAGGTTTAAATTTTGATATAAAACCGTTCCCAAACGTAACAAACGAATATTTCATGTCAAAAAGGTGGCCACAAAATGGCTAAATTTGAAAAAAACTCCATGTTATTTCTATGGGAAAATTTAACTTTTTCACCAAAAGGGCTGATTAATTTTATGGAAATGAAAACCACCCTTAGCAACTTTATTTTTTATACAATAAACTAATGGGTGGATCTTCTTGAAATTTTAACCACATATTGAGGGCCCGAATTGTAGTTCTGTGGAATTTTTTCAAAGCAGTTAATACGATACAAAAAAAGTTATAACCAATCAAAAAACCATCCTTATACATTAAAGTCGGTATGAGGTCTTATCTAAGAGAGCTATCGCTCTCCTAGAATAAAAGTATTCCAATGGTTCACCCGTGCATTCGATCGCTCTCCTACGTGAATTTTACCCTCATATACCCCTTGGAAATGATCAGTAAATCATAAAACTTTTTTTTGTTCTCTCAGAGGGAACGTGAATCTGTCACATTATCTGCATTTGATTTTGATGAAGGGTGTCTAAACTGTTTTCTGGAAACCAAATCGAGAAAGGAATTATTTGTGCCTTCGGAGTGATTAGGGCATTGTCAATCTTGTTGTTCTTTGATGAGAATCCTAGAACTTGGAGGTAAAAGGAAAGATCTAAAGAAAGTCTGAAGGAAGAAGAAAGAAGAGGACGTAATGATCTGGCAGGCCGAGCCACATTCTCATTCCATTCGGATTTCTGCTCGATTTATCTCCAATGATGACGATGCCTTTATATCACTATTTTTCCCATCTATGCTCAAAGCCCCAATGCAAAAACCTTAACCATCATAGACGCGAGCGTGCCAATTCAAGACAACATGCCTTAAAAGTATTTCTTCGCATAGGAGCGTTTCAAATGAAATTTATTAGTGTGGATGAAATTTGGACAACATTTACTTTAATCAAAAGTGGATGAGAGGAAAAGTATGAAAATGGCCAAAAGTCGCGAGTCATCAGAGTTTCGCCGTAGTTGGCCGTTTTATTGGCGTAGCTATACTGGGCCTGTTCACTCCCTTAAAATGTCTTGTGTTAATTCGCGGTTACGCGGTTACCGTCGTCTGCTATTGTGTATGCTAGAACTTCATCGATTTGTGTTTGTATTCAGGACAGAGTAGCTGGTAATGTTTTAAAAGGTTGCTCAAAGCCCCAATGCAAAAACCTTAACCATCATAGACGCGAGCGTGCCAATTCAAGACAACATGCCTTAAAAGTATTTCTTCGCATAGGAGCGTTTCAAATGAAATTTATTAGTGTGGATGAAATTTGGACAACATTTACTTTAATCAAAAGTGGATGAGAGGAAAAGTATGAAAATGGCCAAAAGTCGCGAGTCATCAGAGTTTCGCCGTAGTTGGCCGTTTTATTGGCGTAGCTATACTGGGCCTGTTCACTCCCTTAAAATGTCTTGTGTTAATTCGCGGTTACGCGGTTACCGTCGTCTGCTATTGTGTATGCTAGAACTTCATCGATTTGTGTTTGTATTCAGGACAGAGTAGCTGGTAATGTTTTAAAAGGTTGCTCAAAGCCCCAATGCAAAAACCTTAACCATCATAGACGCGAGCGTGCCAATTCAAGACAACATGCCTTAAAAGTATTTCTTCGCATAGGAGCGTTTCAAATGAAATTTATTAGTGTGGATGAAATTTGGACAACATTTACTTTAATCAAAAGTGGATGAGAGGAAAAGTATGAAAATGGCCAAAAGTCGCGAGTCATCAGAGTTTCGCCGTAGTTGGCCGTTTTATTGGCGTAGCTATACTGGGCCTGTTCACTCCCTTAAAATGTCTTGTGTTAATTCGCGGTTACGCGGTTACCGTCGTCTGCTATTGTGTATGCTAGAACTTCATCGATTTGTGTTTGTATTTAGGACAGAGTAGCTGGTAATGTTTTAAAAGGTATTTGAAGGTATAATATGGATTTTAATAAGGTTATCGAAGCAAAGAGCACGTAAAACTAGATACGTTTAAAACAAATCTCGGTAATTTAGCTATAGCGCGGGGAGCTTGCGTCGTGATACGCGTGATCGAGTGGGCTATGGTTAAACCAAACCCCCTACGTCTGTATAGCTGTCTACCGAAGGCGAAAAATGTCATGACTCGTTAAAAAAGGCATGGCAGAAGTGACCTTTTCGATTTTTTAAAGTTAAATGCGCTGATTCGTCGCCGTTCGCGTTCATTTTCTATTCTCTCAGCCTAGGCAGAGGACCTAGGGTAGAGGGTGGAGAATTATAGCAAACAAGTTTTTTTGGCAGCCAATGAATGAATGAAAATAATTTAAGTGGTAAATACGATTTTTACTTTTTTACGTCTGGTTATGACGTCACTAGCGTAAATTAAGCCACGCCAATGGTTTCCAAGATAATTTCACGCCGATTAGGATTTGACCTTAGACATTCCAACCCCTCCATACATTCCTGATATTAGCTATAAGCCGTACGACTTCTAAAATTTTCCAGACACCACGGTCCTTGAGTGCATATCCCTTTGTAGAAAATACTTGAATTATTGTTTTACGATGAGCTTACTGTTTCTGTCGATGTCACAATACTGAGTTCAGAGAAAAGGACAGGTTATGTAGAATTACAAGTATTTGGTTTGAAAATCTCAATACTGTCGACGCAAGAAGTCAGTAAAATAATCTGCAGACTATCGAAACTGGTTGTAAAGTAAAAAGTAGGTTATAAACGACTTTGATTTCCATTACAAAAAACTTCTTAAGAGTTCTAAAGGAATTTCTTTGGAACCCTACGGAGCCCTTGGGATCATTTTCTAAAGAAACAATTTCCAAAGACTTCCTTGGAATTTCCTAAAGAATTTTTGAGATAAATTTCCAAATAATTTCTTGGGATTATTTTCTAATGAAATTCTTTAGGAATTCTAGAGATAAATTTCCAAAGAATGTCTTTGGATTATTTTCTAAAGAAATTCTTTAGGAATTCTAGAGATAAATTTCCAAAGAATGTCTTGGGATTATTTTCTAAAGAAATTCTTTAGGAATTCTAGAGATAAATTTCCAAAGAAGGTCTAGGGATTATTTTCTAAAGAAATTCTTTAGGAATTCTAGAGATAAATTTCCAAAGAATTTCTTGAGATTATTTTCTGAAAAAATTCTTTAGGAATTCTAGAGATAAATTTCCAAAGAATTTCTTAGGATTATTTTCTAAAGAAATTCTTTAGGAATTCTAGAGATAAATTTCCAAGGAAGGTCTAGGGATTATTTTCTAAAGAAATTCTTTAGGAATTCTAGAGATAAATTTCCAAAGAATTTCTTGGGATTATTTTCTGAAAAATTCTTTAGGAATTCTAGAGATAAATTTCCAAAGAATTTCTTAGGATTATTTTCTGAAAAATTCTTTAGGAATTCTAGAGATAAATTTCCAAAGAATTTCTTAGGATTATTTTCTAAAGAAATTCTTTAGGATTTCTAGAGATAAATTTCCAAAGAACGTCTAGGGAATATTTTCCAACGAAATTCTTTAGGAATTCTTGAGATCAATTTCCAAAGAAGGTTTAGGGTTTGTTTTCCAAAGTTTTTCACATTTTAAGTTCGTGGATGACGAAAATTATGGCACTAACTCTTTTTTTTCTATTGTGGATGTTTCAATGTAAGTAGGGCACATACGTCCGCGACAAGGATGCGATTAGTCAGGGTTCAGTATGTGTTTAAGCAGGGAAGGAAATGAGGTTTACTTGGTAGGTAAGGGGTGTGGGGGTCAAGTTACCTCCGGCGGACACGGGGCAGTCGGCACCTATAGAGCTATTTCAGTGGGGGAAAAATTTCGTCTGCTACGAAAATTGGGCCTGCCTTTGAGTGTAGGGCGGCCATTTTATGAGGGTTTTCTCTATGGGCAAATAGCATTGGTGACGTAGCCATTACCCCCTCTGAAATAGCTCTATAGGGTAGGATCGCCGGCATGTGTCTTATTCCCTCAAACTTTGCCGCCCAGAAGCTTGGCTTACAGGAGTGCGCCACACTACCGGCTGGCACTAATTCTTTAAAAGTAAAATAAGAGTATATAATTAAAATCGTTGTGTTTAGATTTACAGGGAATCTACGCTGTCAGTCGGAATTTTTGCTTAATTCTCTTATGGCATGTTTTATCTTTATTTCGAGCGTAATTAGAGTCTAAAATAAATATTTTTTAGAAAACATTGTAGAGAAAATTAGGTTAAACGTGTTTCTGATACTTGAAAAACTATCAGTGAATATACATTATTAAATTTAACAACAACGTCTGTATCTACTGCTTGGCCGTTAAAGCCTCCAAAACCCACATAGCACACCATACAATTGCACAAGGTTAAAACTTTCTGCCGTTTACGGATGTTTTTAAGTCGATTAAATGTCTGACTTTATAAGCAATTTCACACTGCATGCGAGAACTTCCTTCGCTAGGCCTATATGGGGTGTAGTTCACTACACTCCCTGTATTGGGATATGGTTCTTCGTGTAAGAACTATCCTCGTTTCAAGTGGCTAAATTAGTTTACCCACTTCTCATGATAATTCCCAAGAAAATTCCAAAGATATTTCCAAAGACATTTCCCAAGTAATTTCCAAAGACATTTCCCAAGTAAATTTCAAAGACATTTCTCAAGAAAATTCCAAAGACATTTCTCAAGGAAATTCCAAAGATATTTCCCAAGAGAATTCCAAAGATATTTCCCAAGAAAATTCCAAAGATATTTCCCAAGAAAATTCCAAAGATATTTCCCAAGAAAATTCCAAAGATATTTCCCAAGAAAATTCCAAAGATATTTCCCAAGAAAATTCCAAAGATATTTCCCAAGAAAATTCCAAAGATATTTCCCAAGCAAATTCCAAAGATATTTCCCAAGCAAATTCCAAAGATATTTCCCAAGAAATTTCCAAAGATATTTCCAAAGCAATTTCCAAAGAAAAAGAGGCCAATATTCCCCAATTTCCTAAAGAACGCCTTAAGGATTTCCAAAGAAATTTCCCAAGGAATTTTCTTAAGAGTTCTTAAGAAGATTTTTGTAGGGGTTCAACTAATGTCCTACAGTATAAAGAACTAACAATGCCCGGTAAATTCTTGAAACCAAGGTCGAAGGGCCGAAGTTCCATGGCACACAGCTTCCCACTATTGTGAAACGAAACCATCTTGGTTCCTATTATCACCGTACCGATTTCTTTCAATATTGGTCCAGAAACTTTGCTGCATGATCATTTTTGGCGTCTTAAAGAAGCCTTAACAGGTTCTTCCATGGACTTTGTAAGTAGGACCATGCAAAGAAAAGTTCATTTATTCGCCATTAAACAGTGACCTCTTTCAAATTATTTACAATTAACTTTCAAATAGGTACTAGAAACAATACAGATGTTAATTTACTCCATTCTATGCTCTCTAAGTGATTTTTCTGATATTAAATTTCGTTTGTCTTTAAAATACCACAATTACAATATTCTTCCTTTGAAACTTTTACTCAGACGTCAAGAATAGGACTGTTCACGAGCCGAGCTGAGCGAGCTTTTTAAAAGCTCGGCTCGGCTCAAGTCAAAAAAACGGCGGCTCGGCTCGACTCGAGCCGAGCTGGGTCTTGGCTCGGCTCTAGCTCGGCTCGGCTCGAAAAACCCTAATTTTAAAATAAATTAAATGAAAATAAGCACGTGTGATAATTTTGTGGCACTAAACTCTAATCTAATCTAGGCTTTATCACGCTAAGCCTACGGTTTAGATACTGCATTCAAAAATCTTTTCTAGAAGCCGCTACCACATTGACGATGAAGATCGTCTCAATTTCTTGAACTCGCAGGTGTACTTTAATCAAAAAAAGCCTTCCAGCCTTTGCCTTCATTCGCCCTCGCCAACTGAATCGTCACCTCCTTATTCTATAGAACAAGAATAACTTGTTTTCCTGGGGGGAAAGCGAGGTTTGTTGGAATCGATCAGATTTTTGGTGCTCAAAAACGCGTAATCCGATAACGAATTCAATCGAGGTCATATCTTTTCTCCGCTTAAAATCCTTACAAAAATGGGAACAGTTTTCGAATTATCACAAACATCTTATTTTTCCGTCTTGAAACGTATCACGAGTTAATGAAAATTTCCAACGCTAATTAAAGACGGATATTCTTTCGGAGTTCGTTTCTAACAAATATATTCAAAATCAGTATTCCAATATGTCGTGGCAGAGTTAACGAAATATTAGTTATCAGAAATATAATGGTCCAGGAATTTATAGACAGGATTGTTAGTTTTCTACAATTAACATCTTTCTATTGTTTCGACCCATTGAGAACTGGTAAACATTTCATATTTCCCGAAGTTTATGAAGTAACAAATAGTAGGTATGGTCTACGTTGATTTCGGGTTCTTCGACGTTGGTCGATTTAGCGGTACTGGATCATTAACATCACTGCAAATTGCATAGCATAAAAATGTATGTAACCCATAATAACAAAGATTGTGATATTTCCAATTGCCAGAATGCATTATTTACGAATAAATTTACGCTTGTTCTTTTGTTATACATAAAAGGTTTGTATTATAAGAGACGTGCAAGTTCTAGCTCAATATTGGATTTTATACTTCTTGCTCGGCCCCACTAGATGTCGTAGTCGTTCCACTAAAGCTAGATTTCATTGGCATCAAAATTAACTAGTTGGGTATGCGAAAATCATGTTTCACTCTTAAACATATTTCATTGAATGCATTGCATACTGATGATATTCGTGTATTTTATGATAATCATAAATTTGGTCCAAGATGGTCAAAAACAGAACCTAGTCATCTAACTCTCTGACTTTTGACTAATGGCCTCCCTTATAGGTAAACTTTAAAACTACAAATGTTCCCTGTTAAAAGGAGCAGCATGGACGGCGATCGAGGACTTCCAAGAAAGACATATGAGTCTGGGATATTCCTTTGGCAGCGTAGTATTGTAATTGACACACAACAGTCCCCTTTTAACATTGCTAGATCGATCTCTACGTTGTCGGTTCTCAATAGATCATCAACTCACCCATACGCCATTAGCTATATCAACTTGTAGCGCGTGCTGTGTACCATCGACACTTCCATTCTACCCTAGATCTTGTTTTCCAAACAAAGTACCCCAACTGACTACCAGAGATAGCTCTACAAGCCTAACACCCCCATAGACATGGGAAGCCCTCACATGAGCAGTTCCCTAAATAGCGGTTCCCGAAATGGCAGTTTACCCGTTACAGCAGTTCTCTAAAGAGCGGAAAAACAGATATGCGAAAAACGATAGTTTTTATTATGGTGTAAGCTGACCCAGCTGGGTTATATGAACTCAAAAAGAACTAGGTCAGATATGGATAATTTGGTTAGGTTAAAGTTGATTATTTCAACTAAATTGTATTAGGTCAGGTCAGGTTAGGTTATGGTTTCGTTTGGTTAGACTTAGGTTAGTAATATTTTGGAAATAGTGTAACAATGTTACGCCTTTTCTAAAATATTGTTGTTCATCTTCATTGACTTCCCAAATAATAATATCGTTTTTCCAAAAAAAATACTGTGTACAATTATCTACTTCCGAAATAAAATAACCTTTCTCGAATTATAATATGCCTTTTCCAAAACATTACTGTTTGCAATTATCTACTTCCGAAATAAAATAACCTTTCTCGAATTATAATATGCCTTTTCCAAAAATTACTGTTTACACTCATATACTTCCGAAATAAAATAACCTTTCTCGACTTTTGATGTGCCTTTTCCAAAAAATTACTGTATACTTCCGAAATAAAATAACCTTTCTCGAATTATAATATACCTTTTCTAAAGAGTTATTGTTTACAATTATGTACTTCCGAAATAAATTAACCTTTCTCCAATTATAATATGACTTTTCCAAAAAATTACTGTTTACAATCATCTTCTTCTGAAATAAAATAACCTTTCTCGAATAATGTCCGCATGAAAAGTAATGAAAACTGTCCCGACGGGCTGACGGGCAACGCCGAGTTCTTATTACACGCGAGCGACGCCGCGGGTTAAAAGCTAGTGTGTATATAAAAAACTATATAAGTAGTTCACTGGAATTTACATAGTTATCAACATTATAATAATAATAATACGGACAATAATAATAGAGGCTGGGCTCCATGAAACGAGAAATAAATACCTTTTGTATTTTATTTCCGAGTAGGTAGGCAGCCTTGTTTTTTAAGCTTGCAGCATGGCAAGCACTTAATTCATCAACCACGCCAAAGTGTATAATCACGGTAAACAAGTGCCTGCCTACGTTGGATATGATGTTACGATTTACGTTTATTCACTAATGAAAATATTCAGGAATTTTATCATGAATATTTGGAAAAATTTAATCATGAATATTTTTGAAAATTTGATCATGAACATTTTTAAGAATCTCATCATGAATATTTTCAAGAATTTAATCATGAATATTTTCAAGAATTTAATCATGAAAATTTAGAAAAATCAATCATGATAACTAAGAAAAAATCCATCTTGAATATTTGAAAAACAGTTCTTCATGAATATATAGAGAAAAAATGCATCATGAATACTTGGAAAAAAATACATCTTGAATATTTTCAAATTATAACGAATGGTATTATAGATGTTAAGCCTAAAAGTGTCTGACTTTTACTAGACGTCCTTAAGATTTAAATTGAAAGTCCCAATGTAAAAAAAAACTCGATGTCTTAGATTAGTGGTGTCTTAGAAATTTGAGTAACAAATAGGGCATTGTAGAACATGGGTTTGATTTACTGGTCTTCCAGTACTAATTTCTGTATTAGTATACTTACGACGGTTTATTAACTTATGCAAAAAACGCGATACAGGATTGATTGACGTATAAACAGCTGGTAGTGTGTTCAAAACCTGTTCAATATCTCGATTTACATATTAGAACTGAAAAATTGCTTTTAGGTTATATCGATTCACACGGGTATACGGACTAAACACTTCCAAGACAAAGAACCCCAGGCATAATCTCCCATTACTGAAATTGTAAAAAATCCCCCATCCCCAGACAAAATCCTCGGTTGTTAACCCTATCCGAGAAAAGTGAAAAACCCCCCGATAATTATTCCCATCATAGAAAAAATACATTATCAATATAATCCGAAACACTT
This sequence comes from Phalangium opilio, assembly GCA_019434445.1. NCBI lineage: Eukaryota > Metazoa > Arthropoda > Arachnida > Opiliones > Phalangiidae > Phalangium > Phalangium opilio. Next base: position 673,466 of record JAEQBA010001153.1, read on the forward strand.
CAGCAATCCGGTAGTGCAATAGATCAGGCGTTGGACAATTTCTAATTAATTCGTTGACTTTTATTCATTTCAAGGGAGAAATAAGTTCAACCACTGAAAGAACACTTGTGGGAGTTTTAGAATTACTCATACCATTCACGGGGTCTCAGGAAACTCTTTGCCAAATTTCAACCTTCTGTTTTGGATAAAGAATGCGCGCGAGGAAATTTGTTTTCACGCTATAGGGTAGGCAACTCCCCTATCTCCGACAGCAGCTTATTCTGTATATACTCTATTTTCAGCTTCGGTTGTTAGCACGCGCAAAGCTAGGTCTCTATGTTATGTAGCTTTCGGCGTGCTGACAAGAGACGAAGAAAAAAGGATTATAAATGTCCGCGAGATTTTTATCTCAAATGCACGGACCTGTAGGCTTTAGTTTCAAATACATGCATAGTCGTATGTAATCAATTGGTGGGTCCTTCAAACATTATCAAGGAACGTTGCGCTATTAAAAATAGCGAAAATTATTTCTTGAGATTCCCAAAAGATTTAGAAACGTAATAAATATTTATAATACTAACTCTAACATCCTTCTTAATAGTCTAAATTAGTATTACTTGAAATTTTAAAAGTCACTGGCTCGACTATGAAGTCGACACTCGACAGTCGAGGCACTTCAACTTTTTTCGAAGCCTACTAGAATTTCCGCCCATACATTTGACCTAAAACTCGCGGATATTTTAAATCCAGAGAAACATTATTTTCTTCGTCTCTTGTCATCACGCACAAAGCTACGTTACATAGAGACCCAGCTTTGCGCGTGCTGACAACCCAAGCTGAATCAGATTATACAGAATAAGCTGTCGTCAGAAATAGGGGAGTTGCCTATCCTATAGCGTGAAAACAAATTTCCTCACGCGAATTCTTTATCCATGCTCCTATGACACCCGGAAGTAGGATAAAAACCCTTGGAAAGAAAAAGAGACTGAGATCCGCCTTTTTACATAAATAGAAATTGATTTTTAACATTTTTAGCGGTAGAACTTTTGGTAAACATTATATTTTACAATATTATTACAACATTTACATACGAAAAGGTTTCCTCTAAAATAGCAATAATAGCGCTTAATAAAAATTATAATATTTGAAAAATGCTAAAACCATTCATAATTTGATATCGCAGCTTTTTGAAGATCATTTCATCACCTAATAGAGAAATTATGAAAGGCAACATATAAATTCTATTATTTGAGTGTTAAAAAATGGCATTCTTTAACTTCCGTTTTAAGACTTTTACCCTACTAAACCACATTAAGCCTTTCGAGTGGATGGGCATAAATTGGTGCACATCCATCCTCTAAAAAATTATCTGGCCATCGTGTCCGACGATGAAACGTTTATCATTCGTAAAGTCTACACTAACTGCTCGAGTGTCTAATTTGTGTTCTCTGTTCCAGGGTTGTTTGATTTAAATCAAGCGATTTTTTTTAAAAAATCATTTGATTAAAATCAAGAATATATTTTTATTTTTAAAAAATGTTTTCTAAGATTCCAAGAAGTAGGTTAAGAAACTCGAGAAGAAACTTAACTAGAAAAGACCTATAATTAAAAACAATCATAGTGTTGTTATATTTCAGTTTAAGTTTTTCCCAGAACTTCAGTTTGTCTTGCTGGATAGGCTAAGAAATGAAATAGCGGTCAAGCTAGTTTTTTTATACAAGCATTTGAATAGCAACAATATCCAATAGCTGCTTAAATGTCATGATTATTTTCCTTTTGGTTAGTTTTGACTCAAGACTTTTCATGTTGGTAATTTACTATCTAGTAGTTCAATAAAAAGACAATAAATCAATTAAAATTAAAAAAATCCGATTTAAATAAAAACATCAATTATTTTGTTTTTTTGAAAAAATCAAAAAAATCAACAACCCTGCTCTGTTCCAAATTGAAGCCTCTTTAGACTTTTAGAGAAAATAAACTTCACGTTTCTTAAGTGCCACGCGAAGCGTTCAAGAAGACCCTGTCTCACCAAAGTTCATCTTACGGTTTTAAACTTATTTGAAGTTGCTCACAAGTATCACGCTTAAAAAACTTCTCGGACGTCAAATCTTTGGTCGTCCAATTCTTTGCCTATCACCTCCATCGTTAAATTAAGTTTTTAAGAATGTCTATTTTCAACCAAAAACTAATTTTTATCTTCCACTCGACGAAAAAATATTTTCACCTATTCCAAGTTTACTATATAAAAGAGACCGCAAACCACTCTTTTTATCAGTTAATTTTCATATTCTCCGAACAATTAAAATGGCTGATAGAGTATTAATTCGTCGTCAAATTGTTGAACTTCATGAGCAAGGTCTTTGCAATAGAGCAATAGCGCGGCAATTAAATGTTTCACCGACCACAGTGGCTACATGGATTGATCGTCAAAGAAATAATGAATTTAACGGTGGAGCTGATAGGGAGAGAGCCGGACGACCAAGGGCCCTAACGGACAGAGACCTCCGTCTGATAGGTCGGACGAGTAGGGCACAACCTTTTTTAACCGCGAGGCTCGTTAGAGCTGAACTGGAGCTGCAAGCCAGTGTAAGAACTGTGGGAAGAGCCTTGGCAAGCCAAGGGCTGCACGGAAGGGTCGCTTGCCAAAAAGATAAGTTGACTGCGGCAAACCGACAAGCGAGGTTCGAATTTGCTCAAGAGCATTTAAATTGGACACTGGAGCAGTGGGAAACCGTGGTCTTTACGGATGAGAAGAGTTTCGTCGTTGGACATAATGGCCAGGTAATTTTAATTAGTTCGGAAGTGTGTTGAATGAGGAGATAGACATAGAGTAACAAAGCCTATCGTTAGAGTATTTATTACTTTACACTCGCTCACCATTAATCAAGTATGTTTGACGTTTTAAAGATATGGGTTAGAAGACCTGTTGGCATGCGCTACAGAGAGCCCTACATCATCGAGGTTCAACGCAGTGGTCGATTTTCCGTAAACGTTTGGGGTTGGCTATCGGCGGTGAATTCCGGATGTTTGGTTCATATCGAAGGACGAAACAATGCCCAACGATATGTCCAACTCTTGGAAAACGACGCTTTGCCCAGCATATTGGAAAGGTTTCCCGACGGAAACTTTACCTTCATGCACGACCGCGCTCCAATACATACGGCAAGATTGGCCACAGAAGCGCTGGAGAGGCTTAGTGCGACTCACGGTTTTAGGGTAAGTGTCTTATCACCGATGTTAAATGTTCTATCACAGCTTAATTAACAATAGCATTACATTATTTCTGTTAATGTATCGTAAAGGTTATGAACTGGCCTTCAAAAGGGTGCGACATGAACCCGATAGAAAATCTCTGGGCGGAAATGGTCCGAAACGTTGACCATGTCAACGTTAGAAATGCAGAACAATTACTGGAAGCTGTGCAAAATGCTTGGCGAGATCTAAAATTAAACGTGGAGTTATTCCAGTCCTACCACAACTCGATGCCTAATAGGATTCGAGATGTCTACGAAAACCAAGGATATTGGTCGCGTTATTGAAACGTCGTTTTGTGCAATAAGCCCATTTATTTTTTTGTTTTTTCTTTATTCCAAGTATGCCAAGTTAAATAACCCCGATTTATAAAATATATGCAGCTATGTTTCTATAATGTCCAATGCTAAGTAACATTATTTTGTTTTGGTTCGAATGCGGTCATCATACTTAGAAAATACAGCGGCCACACATTTTCGATTTATGTTAAAACTATTTCCAATAAAATGAAACTAGATCCTTAAATTATGAACTTTGAGTTGACACATGATCTTTACTTCTTTCTTTGGGGGAAAACAACAATTGTCCTAAGTAGGCATATAATAAAGTTACAACTTTATATGGTCTCCGATAACGTTTAGGAAAATACTTTGCGAGATTATACACAATGCTTAATTCATCTTGAATTGTTTCACCGTAAATATTAACTTCATTAGATTTACTTCTGTGTGTTTTTACACATTTCTGCGCCACAATCTGCCTAAAATTCACATATATAAATTCAAATACTATTTGAAACAAACCATTAAGGTTGCAGTTGTAAAGTAGTACTACGATTATTTGGTCCGATTCTTGGTATACCCTACGGTTACAATGTTAAAAAACATAATAACCTACCTTCTTGAAAACACAATACGAAAGAGACATTTTCTGTAAATTTCACGAATACCAACCGTTCTACTATTACGTAGGGCTTTTTATTTTTGTCAAATATTACGTTCCAAAATTCAATCTTAGGTATCATTGCAAAAAAGGCAACGAAAGTTTAAAGAGGTAGTTGTTAATTTTCAAATGTGCAGGATTTAAGCAAATTCAACACTAAACCGATAAAGCTCGAAAGTATAGAAAACTTTAGCACATAAATATATTTCTGTCATAAGAATAATTGTAGTCATAACCGTAAACATACTTCAATAATTTGAATTACATCAGGGATTCTACATGTAAGAGGTATCGGAAGCGGACATATAACCAAAGTTAAACATCTGGCTCGGGCAGAGGGGTCTTTTAACTAGTAGAGGCGAAGGCTAGTGGTCCCTTTCAAGGACAAATTGAAAACAAATCCAAAGCTGGTGAAACACGGCTCAACTGCGCATGGCACACCGCTGCCGGAGCCACTCGTTTCTGATCCCTCTTACATCTAGAATCCCTGAGATTGATAAACATACGCGTAGTATTAAATGAAGGGCCCTTGTAACCATTCCCCATAATTTGTAACACTTTTTCTATATTCTTCATTTTCGATTTTCATCTATTTCAGATATTATGTCACTGGAATTCGATCAAACATTATTATAGACCAATTTGAAATTTCCTTGGCATAAGCCAACACTCAAGGGGTAAGCCCGCCATCGGGGTAAACTCGTGATTCTAAGAAGCTCCGCTAGAGGCAGTGCGAGTTGGCAATAGCCTCCTGCATGGCGTGAGCTCGGGACCCAATATAGCCGTGCTTCTTGGCGTGAAGCAGTTTACCCCGATGGCAGCCTCGCCCCTGCGTGTTATTTTATCTGTGTGTAATTTCCGAATTGGTCTATTAAAGTCCATTCTAACATCTATTCCTTAAGAGTTTCACAACCTTCAATACACGTTGCTCCGCATTCGAAACATTTATTCTCTAAACGCTTCAAATGTATAATTAAACTTAAGTCCAACTCCTAGCCCAGTATACGTGATTTACGAGAAGCTTCCTCTAGGGCGCTGCCATAGCGAGTGACAGCCGGGCGTGCCTTTGTTAGTGGCTGACATGGAGAGTGAGTAAACGTGCCTCTGTAGCCTTGACTGAAGAATTCTCTGAAAAGGGGGAGGTAACCTCGTAAGTCCTGTATAGAGCCCCTCCCTTCAACACATAATGAAACGTTTAAATTATCTTAATGGCTCACTTAAACTATGTTTTGCCAACGCTGCTGACGGAGACGGCAAAAAATACCAATGGGCCTTAGTTGCTAACTCGCTATAAGGAAAATAAGACTCGCCTCTTCTTTCATCCCCCCCGTCGCGGGGAAGGGGGGTCGTGGACAATGACGTGCGCCAAAATAACCCTGTTCTCCATTCCTTCTTAGAAAATTAAATGTGTTAATAATAAAACGAAAAGCCACCCAAATAGTATCGATCAAACATTTATTTTCCCAGGCGCCAAATACCATCATGCAAAATTCTGGAAACGTTTTCTTCTCGAAAATCCTCTCACTTTTAACCTATCACAAAACTCGTGTATTATATTTAATTCACTGAATACCATTTATGCAAACTCTAATTGTAATTCAAACATTTCTCAATTTCCAAACCGCCCTGAACATTCATTCCCATGTTAGTCTCTTCCCTTATTGCGTAACACCCGGTTTTCACTGGGCGAATTTTATGCGTTTTTCGCATTATTTTGCGGAAAAGGAAAAACCTTTCCTCTTTTTTTTGGCGAATTTCGCGATTTTGCGTTGTGGGTGCTATTTCTATTTTTGCGAATTTTCCCGAGGCGCGTTTTTCTTTTCCGTTGGCACGAACCAATTATTGAGGGTTTGCTGGTCACGTGGTTAAGTCATCGCTTTTAATATTTCTGAATTTCAGGGTGAAATTACATTTAGTAGGGTTTGACCATCTTGTTTATCTCCGCTTTTCCTTTACTACAGAGTTAAGTTGATTCTGATACAACAAAATAATCGTTAGGCTTATTTTTCATCATTTTGGACGTCGCGTTTTGGGTCATAACTTTTGACTTTCTAAACCGATTTTCAATATGAAAATAGTTTTGGATTCTGTGTGGCAAGACGCGTGCAATGACCCCATTGTCGACCCATTTGGTGCATTATTTCGTCATGTCATTATCGGGGGTCTTTACCATTTCCGGTATTACTATCACCCAAATTATGCAACTGTGCAATATTTCTGCGCAAAATAATTTCGTGAAGCAGATCTATCTAGAAAGTCCTATTTTATTGCTCTAGTGCAAATAGAAATTAAATGGCAGCCAAATGAAAATGTCCAGAAACTTTTGTCGGGGACTGAATACAATATTCTTGGCGCGATCTCAAGTTGAACGTGGAACTATTCCAGGCGTATCATCATTCAATGCCTAGTAGAGTTCGGGAGGTTTACGAAAACCAGGGATATTGGTCACATTATGACACCGTAAACTTCGCATTTACGTCATGTAAAAACTTTAATTTGTTTTGTGTAATTTGTTAGAGTATGTTTAGATCTATTATTAGATTTCATTAAAATTTTCTTAAAATCTTGTATTATAAATATCGTAAGAATTACTTCTAACTGGTATTTATTGGTTTTAGTGTAATGGTGTCCACACATGTAAATACTGAAATAATAACTGGCGAAGTCAACTGGTTTTTCATTGCTCAAGTTTTAATAAAGAAAGAATTAAATATGATCGTATAGTTCTTTTAAAGTTCATTGCACAAGTTGTCCTGTGATCTTATTTAAAACCTAATTACTTCCAATAACGGAAATGTCGACATTGAACTACACGCAAACCTCTATCGCGTTTTTCGCAAAAGTAAATAACCATCAAAAGTATACTACAACCGGAAACAATAAAAAATAAACCAACAAATCGAACCCGTGTCCTTAAGTGTTCTCTAAACCATTAATTACTCAAACTTCGAAGACACCACTAATCTAAGACAACAAGTTTAATTTAAACTCGAAATTTTAATTTAATTCACAAGGACACCTACGTAAAGCTCAGTAGCTTGTATGCTTAACATCTATAGTTACAATTTGACTGATAATCTACTCCGAGTCCAAACTCCTTTATCAGAGGTATGAAATTTTGCAGGGACGGTACTCAAATGCAGTAGGCGAGCTCTTAGGTTTCTTCTATTCCTCATCATCTTGAAAAATGGCGGCGTCTACGTGTTTCAACCAAAGCTATAACATTTAAAACACTGGTTCCCAACATCCGTAAGACTGACTTCATGTCTTTTGAAGCTCAATTTTCCACCTTCGTTAAAAATGGCGGCCTGAAATGCAATAATATATCTCGATGGGCAACACCGGTAGTTTTTTTTGCTACTCTGTAAATACTAAAGGTTATTGTTTTGAAAACATTGAAGATGGATTTTATTATTCTAAATATTCAAGATGAATTCTTTTCTAAATATTCATGATATAATTTCAGTAAAACATCATCTGCGAATAAAATACTTAAATAAAATAAAATTTCTAACCGAACAACCTTGGAGAAGCTTCAACCTTTGACAGGGCAAGAAAATGGTATTTAACTCTATACATGGGCGCCCGTTAAATTTCTCATTTCAAGTAAAAAATCCATGGCGTCTTAGAGTATTGTGTAAATCATGGCGTCTTAGATTATTGTGTAAATCTAAGTGTCCCTCTATCCATATAGATTATGAAACGTAAACTTTAAACTACAAAAGAATAATATCAAATTATTTTAGGGGAAATAGTCAAGGTTAATAGTGGAAGCAGACTCAATTTAGTTTTTTGCCAAATTAACGATAGTAAAATTGAGATATTAAATTCTCAATGTCACAAACCAAGGCGATTACCGACTATATTATAGCAGGAAAAGTATGGGCTATTGAGTCTGATTGTTTTCCGATGATCATTGAAACTGCTCTACTCTAAGCTAAAAAATATATAGAGCAACCTTCATACGCTGAAACACGACACAATTGCAAACGCTGTGTTTTGTATCGTTTGTAGGGCCTCTCTCTCTTTTTTGCTCTATGTTCCAAAAACAGCCATAATTTTCAAAAAAACAAATTCTTAAGTAAAGTTTAAAGGGATAGTTATCACGTTTAAAATGTGCTGGGAATAAGAAAACTTGCAGAGTAAAGCCGAGAAAGCGGGAATTACGTTAAAATTATCCACGTCGTAAAATATTTTCATGTCATAAGAACTTGCGAATAATTTAACTTGTATACATATATTATTATAATTCAAACCATTCTTATCCACTTTGAATTGAACAATGTCTTCTCAACCATCCTCATGAATTTGCCGTTGAAATGTTATTCCCACAATATTACTTTCAGAGCATTTCTCAACATCCAATTCTCAAGCGTCCAAACATTAATTACCGAACGTCAAATAAGTTCTGTTACCCCTGTATTTTAGTCATGCCACCTATTTTGCTCCATGAACTATCTCTGTAACTTACACCTGTATTTTAGTCATGCCACCTATATTGCTCCATAAACTATCTCTGTTACAACTGTATTTTAGTCATGCTACCTATTTTGCTCCTTAAACTTTCTCAAAGTATATTCTTGAAACACTGTCCATCATTCAATACCGCGGCTCGTCCAACTTTTAATAGCGATTCAACAGATAACGCCGTCTGCCGTAAAATATCCGTCGAAGGAATTATCCCCAATTATCCACCCACTGTATTAGCAACTAGGAAATTATAAAAAATCATTAAACATATCCAAATCTCTAAATATTTAGACGTTTACAAACCGCCACCAACAATCCTCCATTTCCGAAGACTGAGTCTAATTCATAAGTTCCCATTTCTCATATGTCAGTGTGGAACTAAAAATTCTTGGGTTGGAACATCTTGTTTTTCTAATCGTAATGTTTTACTACTGAGCTAAGTTGATATAGAACAAATAAATAATCGTTAGGCTTATTTGCTATTGTTTTGAACGTCACGTTTTTTGTCATAACTTTTGATTTTCTGAACCGATTTACAATTTGAAAACAGTTTCGGATTCTACGTGACAAGACGCGTGCAACGATAGAATTATTGATCCATTTGAAGCATTATTTCGTAACGTCATTATCGGGGGCTTTACTATTTCCGCTATGGCTAACGCCCTATTAGCGCCACAGTGTCATTTGTAATTTTAAAATAATTTTGAGAAGTAAACCTATTTAGAAAGTCCTATTTTGTTATTCTAGCTCAAATAGGAACAAAATGGCAGCCAAATGAAAATGTCCAGAAACTTTTGACAGGGACTGTACAACCATGCTCTCTGGGTTGATGACCTATTAGTTGCAGCAAATTATTTTAATATAATTTAAGTTTTACATTATACCATAAAGGAAAGACACAGTTTTGTAACTTTTCAGGAGGCTATTTTTAAAAGATATTTGGAGGACCTTTTCAACTCCAAAGTTTAATTCCCATAAAGTTCGTATACAGTAGGTGCTATATATACTTTTCACTGTATACACACATATTTAGTGTTTATTATGACCTTCAAAAAGTTTTTATGGGTCCACATTTCACACAGACCGAAACCATAATTGGGAGGTCCCATTCGACCAAACTCCCGCAATCTTGGCGGTTTCCGAAAAGTGGTAATTAGCCTCAAAAGACTACATTTAAGGAAAGTGTTCATTGCTAAAACTTCTCTGATAATAACAGAGCTGCAAGGTGATACATTTTCTAACGATTTGAAGGCTTATCTAAATATAAGGGAAAGAAGAAATAAGCCATAATCCATAACATATCCCTTGTTATTATTGTAACATGATGCTTAAAAAGATAAATTTACATTTAAATTATGGTAAATAAACATGTTCCAGTAAATTGTTGAGATATTTATGGATTTTCAATGAAAGGTTTGTCTGTAGTTCAAATTTACATCCGCAGAATCACGAAATTTTAGTGCAGAAGAAATGTTGTTATTATATGGGTTTTCTAAACTATTAATTCAACCGATAACCAACACTTTAGACGGTATACGCAGAGTGTGGGCGTCGTGAGCACTTAACGATAAATTAACCTTGTTTGATTGGATTAAAAATGTTAAACCCGGGACGCAATGCGTCAAAACAAATAATGATTATAGAACTTTATGGGTAATGTCAAATAAGGTGGTCTTCGAAACTGTTCATTAGATATTAAGCTGAATGTATTTAAACACACTTATTTGAACAATGGGTGTCAAAAATAAGAATGGAAATTGTTCAACAGAGGTGCAGTTTAACACATTATCAACTCGTCTTTCGTACTAAAAGATTATTGTTACTCTTTTATGTGTGTTGTGCAATTCCTTACAGGATGCGTCTCAGCACCTTTGCGAGCTTAAAATAACACTTTTAAGCTTGTCGCATAACAACTTTAAGAGTGTCGCGTAACGCCTTTAAGAGTGTCGCGTAACGCCTTTAAGAGTGTCGCGTAACGCCTTTTAGAGTGTCGCGTAACGCCTTTAAGAGTGTCGCGTAACGCCTTTAAGAGTGTCGCGTTACGCTTTTAAGAGTGTCGCGTAACGCCTTTAAGAGTGTCGCGTAACGCTTTTAAGAGTGTCCTGTAATGCCTTTAAGAGCGTCGTGTAACGCTTTTAAGAGTGTTACATAACACATTTAAAAGGTTTTATAAAGCTACCATACCACCTGATCACCAATTCCTAAGCTACGTTTTACTCAGGGATAAAAATATTTTCTTAAGAAAATATCATCTTTAAAAAATGCTGGATAAAAATATTTTCTTAAGAAAATATAATCTTTAAAAAATGCTGTTATATTTAATTTAATACGAACAATTAAGTCTTTTTCCTTGACTTAATAATCTTTGGATTGACTTCAAACTTAAAACATATACTGAAGACCTCATTTAAGAAACAAGTTATTGATTTTCTATCCCGCAGTATTTAATTTCCATGTTTAATTTCAAACGGTGTTTTGAAGGTTTTTATTACCGAATTTCACCTTAAATTGTCGGGAAAAACTCAAGGCGACGAAACTTTTTAATTTGTAAAAAAAGTGTTTTCTTAAATTACACCCTTTTGAAACTTCCATTTCGCTAAATATTAATAATCCGCAAAACTATTTCATATTAATATTAATCATAATCATAAATCAATGAAAAAATGCGAAATTGATCTCTCGCCGCTCTCGCGTTAATGTATGGTACTGTATGAGACAGTTTAACTATAGCAATTAAAAATTTACAGAATTCAGAGCTGTGCTAATTAGCTGACAACTAATTGAATTAGAATTAGCAATTAGGGAAATATTTATGAACTAATTAATTAGTAAATTAGCAATTAGTGAAATATTTATGAACTAATTAATTAGCAAATTAGCAATTAGACATAGAAACTAATTCAGTTCAATTAGAAATTAGACATTTATTTATCAAACTAATTAATTAGAATTACTATTTTCTAATTAAGGTAAAAAGAAACCATAAGTAAACATAAAAGTTTAAAAGTGCTCATGGGTTTAGTACTTTGGTGATGTTTTAATGCCATTGAAAAACGGGTACGGAAGCCATGAATTATTCTCGAAAAATGAGGCAAGCCTTGAGCCTTCCGTCATGTTAAAATTTTTCTCATTTCTTCATTTTCTTGCCACAGTTCCTATAATGGACTCCTGAGTAGTAAATAAGGTTTCCCACAGTTCGGTTCAAATCGGTTTTGGACTAAAACTGAAACTGAACTGAAACTTTTCAGTTAAGATTTTCAAGAACTGAAACTGAACTGAAATTACCAGTTCGGTTCAGCCAGGAAACCGAACTGATCAGTTCAGTTTTCAGTTATAACTGAACTGAACCGAAAACCCCTTCAGAGATTATCAAGATGAAAAATACGGTGTCAGAGGCCCAAAATACCCAAATTGTAACTATTAACCACTAACATTTTCTACTACTCTTAAGTAGTGGAATAATGTAGTGCCATACCTTAAGAGTCATGTTTATTTCACTAACTACTAATTATTAACATTGTACAATTTAGATTTGACTAATTAACTAATTAACTAATTAAGATACCCTTTTTAGTTACTAATTATTGGTACTCTTTTAGCCTCAGTCTCTCTGCAGAGGGTCCCAGCTAGTCACGGGACTTAAATTAATGGCTTATTTCTATGCATCATTAAATATACGCGACATAAATTATGAAATATACGCGATACTAATAAGGTAACTTTACGCGACACATCCTTCAAAATATCATACAACATGCAATACTAAACGATGCCAGTTTTCTATTGTTCTACTAATGTTTGTGGGAACGTATTGATATCGTTTCTGGCGATAGATCGAAAGAGTATTTAACTATCTCTTCAGTTCAGTTTTTATCAGTTCAGTTTAAGAAATAAACCGAACCGAACTGAAAACTGATCAGTTTGGAGACATGCAAACCGAAACTGAACTGAAGCAATCAAATCAGTTTAGTCCCTAAACTGAAACCGAAAATAACTGAACTGAACCGAAAACTGAACTGTTTGAACTGAACTGTGGGAAACCTTAGTAGTAAATACATGCGCACTGCTATTAATTCGAGTAGGTAAAACAGTCGAAATTTCGAAATGGGGCAGTTGCGAACTACGAAATTTTCTACTAGTACTAGTATTCTCTCATATTTGAGGAGCTGAAAAATTTAGAGTAGCACTAAGGTTTCCTCATCGATATAATAAGGCTTTTTCATATTCAAATAGATGAATCAAGAGTTAATTCCTCGATTTTTTACAACAAATTGGCGTAAAAGATAAATTGAAAATCCAATTGGCTAATTAGTTAATCCTAAATCTAATTAAATTTTAATTAGATAATTACCTTTCCGATTCATACTAATTAATTAGAATTACTTCTCAATTAGCACAAGGTAATTAAAAATCAATTACCATTTTCAATTAGTAAATGTTGCTAATTAATTAGAAATTCAATTAGCTAACTAATTAATTAGCACAGCTCTGACAGAATTGTGCTAAAAATACCAGTTTATAAAATTTACAGTCTGAGATCTACCCTTATTATATAAAAACGTCTTGGTTTGGTCCAAGGCCGAAAAAACAAACGATATGTGTGAGGTTTATCAATTGACTGAAGTTACAGATATTGAAATTTTTTTCTAGTTCTTTTTATCCACTCAATCCTTAATCAATATTTAATTCAATCAACTGATTTTACTGTTAATCGATCTAGTCCCTCTAAATTAATTGAAAAAATTACATATCTACGCTTTTTCAAGAACAATTAATTTCATTTTCGGAAACATTTTATCATGAAATTAATTGTTCTTGAAAAAGCGTAGATATGTAATTTTTTCAATTAATTTAGAGGGACTAGATCGATTAACAGTAAAATCAGTTGATTGAATTAAATATTGATTAAGGATTGAGTGGATAAAAAGAACTAGAAAAAAATTTCAATATCTGTAACTTCAGTCAATTGATAAACCTCACACATATCGTTTGTTTTTTCGGCCTTGGACCAAACCAAGACGTTTTTATATAATATCTGTCACTTCAGTCTTAATGTAATTAAATTTTGAATAATTATGTTTGCTTTACCGTCATACATTTGCACTCTAAAATATAATGGTGCATTCAAACACCATATTTGCTGTTTTTTCCAGTGCCATAAAAGACATCATTTAGGTTGTACTTTAACCCCATTTCTATGATCAATTCACGCCATTTACTAATATTATTTGTAAGTATTAAGGAAATATTAAGTATTTATGCACCATTTACAGTGGCTTTTAACATCTTTTTAGACAATCTATTGAACTTCTAATATTACTTAGTTTAATGGTTTTAAAAGTAGGGAAAAAGTACGCTACCTATGTCACCTTATTAAACCAAGTGAACTGAAATAATTGATAAATATATATTATAACCACTACACCACAGACACGGGGTAAGTCTAAGTTTTCCAAGAGATCTAACTAATTATTATGTCCAATCAAGATGGTTGAAACATGTATCTACCTGGGCTCGAACCTGGGACTTTCCGCGTGTGAAAAGGACGTGATAACCACTACACCATAGATACGTGGTAATACTGAGTTTTCCAAGAGATCTAGCTAATTCTTTTGCCCAATCACGATGGTCAAAACATGTATCTACCAGGGCTTGAACCTGGGACCTTCCGCGTGTGAAGCGGACGTGATAACCACCACACTACAGGTATATAGTGACACTGAGTTTTCCAAGAGATCTAGCTAATTATTATGTCCAATCACGATGGTCAAAGCCGTACTTCTGTAATTAAGTAAAATTATAATACTTAGACTTAATTGTTTTGATCAAGCTGGCCGATAGCACACCCTGAATACTTAATTGTTAATTTAAGATAATTCCGAAAAGTATCTTCGCTGTAGTTTTTAAGTTATCGGTGGGGAAAAATCACGAAAAACCCATGTTAATCTCCATAGGAAATTAGCAAAAGCGGGTGAATATTACTTTAACGTTACAAAACGGTATCAAGTCATATCTACAAGGGCCTACCGGCCCTGTAGAATAACACCCTTTCCGAAAAAAGGAGTAATTCCAGATAGATTTTACACCTATCTTTTTGTCGTAGATATGGTCACCTTTAAAATACCAATATAACACCGTTTTTGTTATTCATGTGAAAATGTTAGGCGTTATATAGGTGTATTTGAAAAGTACACCATTTTCACTCCAAAGAAACACTCAATTTTTTTCATCTGTACATATACGGTTAGTTAAAACTTATTAAATTTATTATTATTAAATCTTTTGGGTTTTGAATGGGCTTTGATTAAGAGTCAGTCTGGAATTTTATAGATATAGATATATCATAAAACGCATTAGATGTTCACCAAACACTGAATACATAATAGATAATTTACCATCGCTTCAAGGAACTCAGCTGCTTTCATTTCAACGTGGAAATGAATTAAAAACAGAAATCTTTCAAAGGTGTGATCAGAAGTTAATTTATTCGCGTCATTTTTGCTTTAAAACTTGCCACGATTATTGGTGTTTGCAATAAGTGTAAATTCTTTCAAATGCGCATGATATTATCATGAGTTAATAAATTATAAGTGTACCAACAGGGAGAGTAAACGAATTGGCGAGTTGGACACTAAACTGGGCATAGATATTATCCAGAGCTGTGCTAATTAATTAGTTAGCTAATTGAATTTCTAATTAATTAGCAACATTTACTAATTGAAAATGGTAATTGATTTTTAATTACCTTGTGCTAATTGAGAAGTAATTCTAATTAATTAGTATGAATCGGAAAGGTAATTATCTAATTAAAATTTAATTAGATTTAGGATTAACTAATTAGCCAATTGGATTTTCAATTTATCTTTTACGCCAATTTGTTGTAAAAAATCGAGGAATTAACTCTTGATTCATCTATTTGAATATGAAAAAGCCTTATTATATCGATGAGGAAACCTTAGTGCTACTCTAAATTTTTCAGCTCCTCAAATATGAGAGAATACTAGTACTAGTAGAAAATTTCGTAGTTCGCAACTGCCCCATTTCGAAATTTCGACTGTTTTACCTACTCGAATTAATAGCAGTGCGCATGTATTTACTACTAAGGTTTCCCACAGTTCAGTTCAAACAGTTCAGTTTTCGGTTCAGTTCAGTTATTTTCGGTTTCAGTTTAGGGACTAAACTGATTTGATTGCTTCAGTTCAGTTTCGGTTTGCATGTCTCCAAACTGATCAGTTTTCAGTTCGGTTCGGTTTATTTCTTAAACTGAACTGATAAAAACTGAACTGAAGAGATAGTTAAATACTCTTTCGATCTATCGCCAGAAACGATATCAATACGTTCCCACAAACATTAGTAGAACAATAGAAAACTGGCATCGTTTAGTATTGCATGTTGTATGATATTTTGAAGGATGTGTCGCGTAAAGTTACCTTATTAGTATCGCGTATATTTCATAATTTATGTCGCGTATATTTAATGATGCATAGAAATAAGCCATTAATTTAAGTCCCGTGACTAGCTGGGACCCTCTGCAGAGAGACTGAGGCTAAAAGAGTACCAATAATTAGTAACTAAAAAGGGTATCTTAATTAGTTAATTAGTTAATTAGTTAATTAGTCAAATCTAAATTGTACAATGTTAATAATTAGTAGTTAGTGAAATAAACATGACTCTTAAGGTATGGCACTACATTATTCCACTACTTAAGAGTAGTAGAAAATGTTAGTGGTTAATAGTTACAATTTGGGTATTTTGGGCCTCTGACACCGTATTTTTCATCTTGATAATCTCTGAAGGGGTTTTCGGTTCAGTTCAGTTATAACTGAAAACTGAACTGATCAGTTCGGTTTCCTGGCTGAACCGAACTGGTAATTTCAGTTCAGTTTCAGTTCTTGAAAATCTTAACTGAAAAGTTTCAGTTCAGTTTCAGTTTTAGTCCAAAACCGATTTGAACCGAACTGTGGGAAACCTTATTTACTACTCAGGAGTCCATTATAGGAACTGTGGCAAGAAAATGAAGAAATGAGAAAAATTTTAACATGACGGAAGGCTCAAGGCTTGCCTCATTTTTCGAGAATAATTCATGGCTTCCGTACCCGTTTTTCAATGGCATTAAAACATCACCAAAGTACTAAACCCATGAGCACTTTTAAACTTTTATGTTTACTTATGGTTTCTTTTTACCTTAATTAGAAAATAGTAATTCTAATTAATTAGTTTGATAAATAAATGTCTAATTTCTAATTGAACTGAATTAGTTTCTATGTCTAATTGCTAATTTGCTAGTTAATTAGTTCATAAATATTTCACTAATTGCTAATTTACTAATTAATTAGTTCATAAATATTTCCCTAATTGCTAATTCTAATTCAATTAGTTGTCAGCTAATTAGCACAGCTCTGATATTATCCCTAAAATCCCTTTGCAATTACGCTCAGAGGCAACGAGAAGTCGAGAACCATACATTGCCCGTACAGGGCACTCTTCTATCAATCTTTCTGTTCATCTATTTGCTTTTTGCTATTTCCTATTCTCAGTTCTTCAGCAATCTGTATGGTACATAGTAATGGTTTGACGTGAGTCCTATTGACGTTAAACAAGACGGCCCCGGCCAGATTAGAGCCCCATCGTTTGTAAGGCTCCAGCAATCAAGAACGTTTTACTTGTGAAACACTGTAGTTAGTACGCAAGCGTAAAAAAGATATTCATTAGTATGCATGAATATACTCATAGTGCAAGGTATTTCTATACCAGAATATGAAGAACAGAGGTTGGCCTCCTGTCTAGGATTGGTTAAGACTTCCCCAAAGATACAAGTTCAGAAGTATTCGACCTCAAAGATACAAGTTCAGAAGCATCCGACCCCAAAGATACAAGTTCAGAAGCATCCGACCCCAAAGATACAAGTTCAGAAGCATCCGACCCCAAAGATACAAGTTCAGAAGCATCCGACCCCAAAGATACAAGTTCAGAAGCATCCGACCCCAAAGATACAAGTTCAGAAGCATCCGACCCCAAAGATACAAGTTCAGAAGCATCCGACCCCAAAGATACAAGTTCAGAAGCATCCGACCCCAAAGATACAAGTTCAGAAGCATCCGACCCCAAAGATACAAGTTCAGAAGCATCCGACCCCAAAGATACAAGTTCAGAAGCATCCGACCCCAAAGATACAAGTTCAGAAGCATCCGACCCCAAAGATACAAGTTCAGAAGCATCCGACCCCAAAGATACAAGTTCAGAAGCATCCGACCCCAAAGATACAAGTTCAGAAGCATCCGACCCCAAAGATACAAGTTCAGAAGCATCCGACCCCAAAGATACAAGTTCAGAAGCATCCGACCCCAAAGATACAAGTTCAGCAGTATCCGACCCCAAAGATACAAGTTCAGCAGTATCCGACCCCAAAGATACAAGTTCAGCAGTATCCGACCCCAAAGATACAAGTTCAGAAGTATCCGACCCCAAAGATACAAGTTCAGAAGTATCCGACCCCAAAGATGCAAGTTCAGAAGTATCCGACCCCAAAGATGCAAGTTCAGAAGTATCCGACCCCAAAGATGCAAGTTCAGAAGTATCCGACCCCAAAGATGCAAGTTCAGAAGTATCCGACCCAAAAGATGCAAGTTCAGAAGTATCCGACCCCAAAGATGCAAGTTCAGAAGTATCCGACCCCAAAGATGCAAGTTCAGAAGTATCCGACCCCAAAGATGCAAGTTCAGAAGTATCCGACCCCAAAGATGCAAGTTCAGAAGTATCCGACCCCAAAGATGCAAGTTCAGAAGTATCCGACCCCAAAGATGCAAGTTCAGAAGTATCCGACCCCAAAGATGCAAGTTCAGAAGTATCCGACCCCAAAGATGCAAGTTCAGAAGTATCCGACCCCAAAGATACAAGTTCAGAAGTATCCGACCCCAAAGATTAAAATTAACCGCCAAACATCTATTTAATTAGCACATAAATAAAAGGAAATAAATATAAAAACCCCAAACATTTAAATTCACAAGTATCCGACCCCATAGATAAAAATTCAAAAGTTTCCGACCCCACAGATTAAGAAGTACCCCACCCCACTTCACCCCGACATTTTAGAGATAAGAAAAAATAATAAAAAACTCTAGGTTTCTTTCAATTCTCTATGGTTCAGTTGGTAAAATGTCTGCCTGTTGCGCCAGCGATCCGGGTTCGATTCCCGGGTCTGACTTGAAAAAATTTTAATTAAAATTAAATCTCTAACCGAGCCCAGTAACCCCTATGGGTGGGTTGTGGTAATATAAAGTTCCTTTTAAGCTAAAGTCTGACGATAACGAAGCGACAACCCCGGCCACTACTACTACTACTACGGACGGACGGCTCGGGTCAAACTAAGAGCCTATCGTATACTACGATGTGGCTAAAAAGCGTGGCTTGTGATACATGGTACAATGTTGGTTAGGTTCTCTTATCGGCTTACTTAAACGAGATAACAACGAGTGTTCGGAGCCGCAAAAAGAGGATTAAAGCTGGCGTGCAAATACAAAACCAAATGCCACGTGACCTTTGGGTTGTTAACAAAGCGTAGCCTCTGGCTGAGAGCATGGCGTGAGCCGTAGCATGTATTGGCAAGCGTTATTCAAGAGCTGTTTCTAAAACATTGTCAAATTCACAAAACATTGTTGGCCCGCTCAATCGCGCCACTAGGATTACAATGAGCTGGACGCTTGTATTATCCCAACACGAGAATGCGAATTCTTTCAACGCCGCAGATCGATCGGCCCCCCAACAAATCAATAAAGAATCGAGACCCGCTTTACCCCTAGAATGAACAAAGGAAAAGTAAAGGCTCCTTAACAGGAATAACAAATAATCGTTTCAAGCTTAAGCATTAGCAACAGCAACGTAAAGATTAAATATACGACATTTTTTAAGCCTATTTCGTCTGCTGGATTGAGACATAAATTTTTGAAACTCTACATATAAAGTTTTTAAATTCTAGCCTACATGTAATTTTTTTAATTCTACATGTAATTTTTTTTAAATTATACATGTAATTTTTTTAAATTATACATGTAATTTTTTTAAATTATACATGTAATTTTTTTAAATTCTTTATGTAATTTTTTTTTAAATTCTACCTGTAAATTTTTTAAATTCTACATGTGAATTTTTCAAAATTCTACACGGAATTTCATGATACATTTAGCGAAATAATTTCAAATTGTGCGTTTCAGATCCTGGCGTTATTTCTCATTATTTACGGAAGAGAATCCTGAAACTTTTTGGTTTCTCGTCACTCGAACGGAAACAATTAAACTTAGATCTGCCATCATACAATACTATTTACAAGTTTGTAGTACAGATTCTAAAATTATAAATTATGCTTGGTGATGTAAGAAATTTTTCAGAGCGATAAAAATTATGAATTTGGACTGGTAATTGAGTCGGTAATTTATCCTTTGGTAGTCGTTACCCTCGTCCTACAAACCCTAACAGACACACTGTAAAAAAGTGAGGTTCATCTTTGAATGCTTAGGCGTGCGTAGCCCCGACACTGTGGTGGTACGCTTTAACGTTCAAATTTGAATAATTTCTTTGCGTTCAAATTTGAACAGAACACTATTGTTCAAGATTAGACGCTCACGCATTCATAATTGAACGGTGCGTAAGAAGTAAGTATATCGTGTATATTTAAGCACAAAATCGCTCAAATTTAATTGGAAAATTAGACGTTTAATATTGAATATTTATGCATTCATTACTGAGCAACATCGGAGAGTTTGATCAAGCGTTCATCTTCAATTGCTTACGTTCAAAATTGAGCAGTTCACCTTTTAATAATACATGGTGGATAAGCGTTTGATGAAGCATTGAAATTTGAAAAATATGAATTCAAATTTCATCGCTGAATGCGTTATGGTAAGGCATATTATATTAAATATACGCACTGACAAGTAAGAAATCTAATGTGTTTAAAGCTTGTACATCTTCTGAGGGCTGGTAAATTTGGAACACATCAATCGTTGTGTTAAATAATAATTCAGTTATATGAAGAAAGTCTGCACTTAAGGAAAGTGTTCATTATCAAGTTCTTTCCGATTAAAACGTTGTTACAATAAATTACATAATCAAACTATTTGAAGGCCTATGTAAACATAAGGGAAAGGTGAAATACGCAATAATCCGTAACATTTCCTTTGATATTATTGTATAATTATGTTTATACAGACAAATACATATTTAATTCACAGTAAATAAACAAGTTATAGTAAATTGTTGAGAAGTTATTGTATTTTTAATGAAAGCTTTATTTGTAGTACAAATTAAGAGCAGTGGAATGAAGTAATTTTAGGGCAGAATTAATTTTGTTTTGCACACCTTTTGCGATTGAACAATTTCGTTCACATTTGAATACCCATTAAACGCTTTTTAATTTTACACGGAATTTTAATTCCGGTAAAATTTAAGAAAGGGCACCGAACCCCTGTCCCTGTCCCTGTGCCGGACGCGTCCGCGAAACGAACGCTTAAGATAAGAGAGGGAAACCGGTCGCGTCCGCGAAACGTACGCTTACGATGAGAGAGAGAGATCGCTAGCGTACGCGGTGGCGATACGAAGCCCGTAGATAGACAACTGCCTGCCTGGTATATTAGTGAGAGGGGGAAGAGGGAGAGGGGGCATCCCGCTCGGAGAGAGAGTAAAGAAAGGTAGTTTAAATCTCGCGGGCTTTTTTGAGTGAAGGGAAACAAGATGATAATTTTCGTGCACTACTGCACTTTGTGCGCGTGATACATCAGAGATTATGCTGGATGGTTAGGTTAGGTTTCGTAAAATAGAGGGGACGCTTTACGGTCATAGTGATTTCTGGTTTAGGGGATCCAGGATTTTGTTTAAATACATTATTTGATTCGTATGGTTTTTAAAAATTATACTTTAGTGGGGTGCACAATTTAGTTTCATTAATATTATTTGAAATGTGACGTTATTAGAAATTAAAGGGATACACGATTGTGTTTCAGAAATGTTTTTAGTTGTACGATTTATTGGAGATCAACTATACGGGGGGTCACGTGAGCCGTGTAAAATTACTATTAAGGCCCAGCCCTTGGGCCATCTTGTTTCTTAGAGTGTTGTTTTAAAGCCAAAAACAATTCCATTTGAACGCCCATAACGCTCTCGTGTTAACGCCCATATCGCTCTCGTGTGAACGCCCATATCGCTCTCGTTTGAACGCCCATATCGCTCTCGTTTGAACGCCCATATCGCTCTCGTTTGAACGCTCATATCACACTCGTTTGAACGCCCATATCGCTCTCGTTTGAACGCCCATATCACACTCGTTTGAACGCCCATATCGCATTTGTTTGAACGCCCATAATGCACTCGTTTGAATGCCCATATCGCACTCGTTTGAACAAACACAATGCACTCGTTTGAAAGCCAAAAAGTCCTTATTTGAACGTTTAAAACGCTCTTGTTTTAATACTAATACTAATACTAATACTATTTCAATCCTATTAGAACGCCAAAACGACTAAATCTGAACACTTCATTAGCGCAAGGCGGTTATTCAAAATTGAATGGGATAAGGATTCATTTTTGAATGGTAATATATAAGCTGTTCAAAAATGAATGCTAGAGTTAAGTTTTGATCGATATGACGGTAGTTTGTTCAAAAATGAATGCTCATGGTAGGTTTTGAATGCCTAAAACACTCCTTGTTCAAAATTGAATGTCTCTGGTTAAATGTGAACGCGTCAATAGAGGCTTGTTCAAAATTAAACGGCCACTATCATTTTTGAATGCCAAAAGTACGCTTATTTTTTACAGTGTTGTTGAGAACAGTTGGGCCTTGTTTGATAGCTGGAGTGGTCTTGCAAGTTCTGTCCGACGTAGTGTCTTTCATCCCTCCCCTCTTGATAGGGAAAATACTTATACTTTCTAGCTATATTATATAAATAACCTCGCAAGATAAAATTATAGTCAAAAATTTATGGTCTCTTTGTAATTTATATGCCAGACATTTTTCCCTGAAATGGTTGAAATACTTTTCTTATTGGCACTATTTTGGTTGCTCAATCTGAATCCTGGGCAATTCAGCGAACACCTCTAAATAAATAGGGTTTTTTCATTTCCTTGCTGCTGCTCCCTAATGCAAAAACTATGTCTAGACTTTAAAATTTTACTATACTCTAAGAAAATGGGTCGTGCTTTAACACCTTTAAAAGTAGTTTATATGGGTCCAAATTTGACACCGTTACCTTTTTAACTCTTATATTGCACTGAAAGTGAATTTTTACTCTCATATTTGTGTTGTGCAACTCCTTAAAGGGTGCGGCATAGCACCTTTCAGAATGTCGCTTCACACCTTTAAGAGTGTCGCGTAACACCTTTAAGAGTGGGAGATTTTTTGGTAGGATAGTAGTAGAAATTCTAGTACTTTTCCTAGACTTAAGAGCAAAACCGATGACGTAAAAAACAACACTATAGTAGATACATTTTGACCACTCATGAGGCATAATTCAAATATCGAGTATGGTTTTCCTGTTTAATTAAATTTTGATTATCCGCCATTCCGCAGTATTATTAGCAATTAGTGCTATATTCATAGCAGGGTTCCATCTTGAGAGAACTTCACCTATAGGGAGCAAATTTCTCACATGCAGAACTATACTTCTTTAAGCGAGGGTTGTTGCGTATAAAGTTATTTTTACGGGTTTATAAACTTCTGAAAAAGGCTGAAAGTTTTCACTTCGTACAAATGCATAGGGTATTAAATTAGTTTTGGAGGCTATAATATTCAAGCAGTAGATATATACGTTCTTGTTAAATTTAATAATCTCTTTTCACTTATAGTTTTTCGAGCACCAGAAACGCGTTTAATCTAATTTGCACTACAGATTTTACAAAAACAGTCCATTTAGTACTCTAATTTTTCTCAAAATAATGATAAAACATGTCACAAAAGCAAGTGCCCCACTTTGGCTTCTCAAGCTGGCCCTACTGTGAGGCCAGTACCTAACCTAGTCTCGTTTTTTAAGAGTATCGCTTAACACCATTAAGAGTGTCGCCTAACACGTTTAGCATAGTTTTATGAAGGTACAACACCGCCAGATTACCAATTTATTTGTTAATTTTATTTAAAGGATAAAACTGTTTTCTTTCATGAATATCATCTTTAAAAAAGGTTTACCAATTACGTTTTTCAATAATTTTTTTACTGTTTGTATTTGACTTTAATATTAAAACATTAATGAAAAATAAATGAAAGACTTTATGTAAGAAACCCGCAGTATTATAATTTTGCATGTTTAATTTCGAATGGTGTTTTAATAGTGTTATTTTACACCGAATTTACACCTTAAATTGGCCCCTAAAAACTCAAGGTAATAAAACTCTCTTTTGGGTGTTTTTACGGTGTTTACACCGTTTTTACACGTTTTTAACACTTCCATTTCTTAGAGTGTAGCTTTTGCCTTTACAAGTCCATCATTGATTACATGACGGGCGATGGTCCTTTCTGGAAGGGGATTTTCTACGCTTGCCTTTACGGCCTGGCTGGTGTCGTACAATCTCTTTTGCAAGACGTTTGCGCCATTTTCCACACGAAACTAGGGCTGAGAACGGCGACAGTTATTTTAGTTGGACATTTCGGCTTTTAAAGAAGGTATTTGCCAACACTACACCATCATTGGCTTGTCGAGTCAGCCCGAAGACTAAAACAACATTTCCGGTCCCAACGCTGTCGAACCAACTACGATTCTGGTACTAGGATGGCCAAATACCGAATCTTCACCTGTTCTAGAGTACTGAACTTTCGTCTTTTGCGTACGTGGTGTTCTTTGTGGTATTTGCTATTCGCTTGTGAACACACGGAAAAAGATGGTACGGTACCATACCCCATATAATAAAAATATTTAATACTATACATAAATTATACAGTAGCGAAATCTCGAGTAACAGAAAGTTTAAAAAAAAATTAGATATCAGTTCGTAGCTCATTTTCCAGGTGTCTCCTGACTTGTGACGAAAAAAAAAACAAACCGTGCGCGCCGAATATTTGCGATAACCTTCAAAAGCACCAAAAATAATCCCCAAAACTCAATTTCTTCACACGCTTTTTTCTAACTCCATAAATGTATGGAAAACCCTTAATAATAATTCAACTGCAATAAAAAGATATCACCTTCTAACGCGAACGCCTGCTATACTTAACCGCATCATTCTAGTAAACTTCTAGAAATATCCAGGGAGCCTATAGGGACTTGGCAGTACTACGTCATGCAACGTCAGGCTACCTTCCACTAGTGCTAAAAAACATACCAGGAGGAGGGGCTTATGTAGCTTTCATTCTGTTAAAAAAACATACCATAATGGCGCTGGGGGCGGAGTTAAGCCTGAATTGCCAAGTCCCTATTCTCTAAAAATCTAAATCATTTGGACGATGATCCAAATCTAAACGTTTGGATCGGCTCCATTTGGATAGGGCGCTTAAAACCGTATTCTCTAACCCAAATCCAAATCGACATTTGGATCTCCCGCCAAACCTTTATCCAAACCAAATGTACGTCACTTCCTCTTTCATTACGTAATTTTACTTACTGTTTATTGGTCAATTCTTTTGCAGCGTTTAATATAAAAGTAAAATGTTTTTAAGCCTTGGGTTTTTGCATGTTAGATTGTATTAATTTTTTAAAATTAAGAAACCTCTTAATTTGATAGTTTAAGCTCATTAGGCCTAATTAATATTAAGTGGGAAATTAATTTGAATGAAAAATAGGTGGATATCTTTTATTAATTGGGAAATAATGCACACATTTTTACATTTGAATTTTAGAAGCTAATTTATTATTTATTTTGTGTATATAAAATTCAGCGTTAATTTCACTAAGGCAATAAATTAATTACCAACGAGGAATTAACTAGTACATATGTTTAATATTAGAATTTAATTGTTTCAAAACTAATAAAGTTTTGAACCGGTTTTTGTAATTTAGTTATTAAAATTTGTGATAGTCGATTGGTCAATATTGTAAATTAACCAATGGTGGAACCAATTTTTTTTTAAACTCAATGAAACTGAAATGTCAATGAATCATCTACTGAAAGAGGTATCAACCTATTATTTTTTTTTTCAAAAGAAGGTAAATAAGGATTAGATGGCTTGCTGCTTCAAACAAGATTTTTAGTCATGAAGAGAATATTTTGTTAATTTTAGTCAAATTTAGATATTCGGTAATCGAGTTGATATGAATAAAGCCCTTTTTGCTCATGTCTATTTTAAACTTTAATCACAGATTTCGCTTACCATTTCACAAGCATAATAAACACTACTGAAGGATGCAAATCTATCTGTGATCGGTATCGGTGACCAATTAATCGGTTTGAACTTCATTTGCACATTTCTATTCGTTAATTTGAAATGTTGCGAGAAATTTGAATGGAATATAAGTAGTTATCTCTTTCAGTAGATAATTTTTGATGTTGATATTTAAGATTCATGGAGTTAAAAAAAATTATTAAGCTTTGATATCAACATCGGTTAATTTACGATATGGGCTTTGATGGTAGTCTGTTTATAAGATTAAATCGTTACTTTAAGTGTCACTAGACAGTATCTACCTCCAAAATCGAGAGTTAGTAACTTTATAACCATCTCCAAGTCACAGGATATCCGAGGGTCAATTTCTTATATCATTGACATGTGATTATCTGAGGAAGGCTTACTATAGCTGTCAACTTTTGGCAAGGCCTAATACCGTTTTGCTTGACTTTCGCCGTCAAATTCCTTTTAAAGGAAATTAAAGCATAGATCATAGAGTATCCACCCTTGATTTTCATTTCGCAACACACGTTGTATTCGTAAACCTCGACGCGTACCACGATTAGAATCATTAAAATGCAAAAACAACACACTGACCGCATACATTTTTAGTAAAAGACATTATTCACTACAGCTGTTTTCGAGGCTGACAGACGGCGATAAAGAAAAAGCCTTCGGAGTCAGGGCCCTTAAAGGGGGTAGTTTCGAGGGAACGAAATTCAAATGCAAGCCGCGTCCCTTGAATTCGTAAATACCGACGT
This sequence comes from Phalangium opilio, assembly GCA_019434445.1. NCBI lineage: Eukaryota > Metazoa > Arthropoda > Arachnida > Opiliones > Phalangiidae > Phalangium > Phalangium opilio. The sequence continues at coordinate 700,169 of JAEQBA010001153.1, forward strand.
TTAACGCAATTATAATATTGAAATCTTATACAATTAAGTTAAATTTAAGAAAACAAAGCACTACTTTCAAAGTCTAAACTTTAAAAATACGACGATAAGAGAAGGCGAAGTAACGGGCAACGAGAGGCAAACATTTAAATGGCAAAAATTAACGGTAAGCCAAGGCTTAGCGCAATTTCACCGCCTTAAAAAAAGGGCCAAGTTTAGAAATAGATTGTGGGACAATAAAATGGTGGAAAATTATTATATTAGGCTTATATTAAAGCTTGAAACCTACTTTATATTATATTTAAAATCCATCCATGAGCAAATCCTCAAAAAATAAGAAAATTACAACGAAAAAGGACCCACTCTCAAATTTTTTCCACTTAAAAAAAATGGCGGCCACAAACGGGGTGAAAATGGGGAAAAGAGCTATCCAAATGACGATTTGGCCGGCCATTTGGCTTGCCAAATGTTTGGATAGGGTTTGAACCAAATGAAAAGGGATTTGGAGTTACAGAATACCGATTAGTGTCATTTGGGGATGAATCGACCCCAAATCCAAATCATTTGGATTAGGAACGATCCAAATGCAGTTAGAGAATAGGGTCCCAGTTCCATAGAGAAAATATTTTGACCCTATATGTGTACTAGATGGCACTTTTACTACCGCTGTGACAGGGGTAATCTATAACTTATCGTTGATATTTTAGGGGTCAATCATAAAAATTTTATGATAGAGAAAGGTGTTATCCTTAATTAACGTTATTTTTAGAGGTTGTTCTTTTGTATCAAATCTTTTGGTTAAATAGTTATGAGATTTTAACACTGTTACTTTTAGTGAAACAAACTTTTTCAAGTTGCAAAATCACAGTTTTATTGTCCCTTCATAACCTTTCTACACAAAGGTTTACTTTACTAAAACGTTTACTTACTATCCGCGACCTCGGCTTCATTTCTCCACGTCTACGTCTTGCCCTGATATTGTAGCAGTTGACGGGGTGCCGAGGCAGAACTTTTTTCATTTTACGGTACTAAAAGGGCCACCAATAGTAAAAACACGGCGAAATAAATTGGTTAAAAAATATTCTCGCTTCGTGATATTACGGGCCTAGATAGATTGCGGAGGCTCCGATCAGATGAACACCTCAACAGCTTCGCCACAGTGTATTATTACCCGCCAAGATCCTAATGGACACAGGTTTCCTAAAATGAGATATTGGCTTACACTATACAACGTTCTAACGCCCAACCTTCTAACATCTTCTGCATAAGAATATACTTTACACAGATAAGTAGAAATAAAAATTATAAAATTTCGATATTGTGAAGTACTATTATGATAAACGTGGTTTTTCTAAAGAGAGGTGGGTCTTTACCATGCCTAAATGTCTAAAACTTTTCTGTCTCTCGTGTTCATGCACACGCTATTTAATCATTTTAGACACGCAATTGCGTAAGTGTTTTCTTATTTCACGGATACCAAGTTAATAAAACAATTATTTTTCACCAAGAAATTTCCGTTACTCTATGAAGGTCGCCTATAAATTAATTGAAATAGGGTATATAAATATTAACTGTATTTAGGGTACACGATTTTGTGCGTGGTGTAATGCTGTACGTTTATCGAGGTACGTGTTAGTCTCTGTTATTAAGACCCTCTATATTGATTCAGTAGAAAAGAGAGTTACGGTATTTGATTCAGACTAGTTCTCGTCGTTGTCAAATATCAAATTTCCTTCGTCTTGTTTAAAAACTGGCATATATTATGTGTGAAAATCTGACTCTGACTGTAGCCACATTGAACGTAAGAATTTACTTTTATCGTTGGTTTACTTTAATAAGTACAATATCCGCGGAGATGGAAATATCCTTTCATTTTCATTTATGTTTCTAGGTCTCGCGTTAACTTACCAACAAATTAAATTTAAGAAGTACAGAAAAATATAATAGAACTAAAAAAAAACAACAAAATAACAAAGAATATGGTAAAATAAATATAAGTTCATAATTAAAAATATTTATTATTTAACAAGGGCTAAATTTTTATCCAAAATTTGGTTATATTAAAAAATCGCAAATAATTATAACAATGTTAACCACATCCTGGATTTTTTAAGCCACGCGGCCGGTATAGTTTGTGTACCATTGTAACAAAATATTTCTAAATTCCAAGAAATAGTTCATTCCATCTGTATATAATTGCTTTTGCCCATGCCTACGTATAGATTTGAAAGATAGTAGAAATCCGTAGATCATAAGAGATAGAGCACAAGGAAACAAGATGGCCCAAGGGCTGGGCCTTAATAGTAATTTTACACGGCTCACGTGACCCCCCGTATAGTTGACAACTAAAAACATTTCTGAAACACAATCGTGTATCCCTTTAATTTCTAATAACGTCACATTTCAAATAATATTAATGAAACTAAATTGTGCACCCCACTAAAGTATAATTTTTAAAAACCATACGAATCAAATAATGTATTTAAACAAAATCCTGGATCCCCTAAACCAGAAATCACTATGACCGTAAAGCGTCCCCTCTATTTTACGAAACCTAACCTAACCATCCAGCATAATCTCTGATGTATCACGCGCACAAAGTGCAGTAGTGCACGAAAATTATCATCTTGTTTCCCTTCACTCAAAAAAGCCCGCGAGATTTAAACTACCTTTCTTTCCTCTCTCTCCGAGCGGGATGCCCCCTCTCCCTCTTCCCCCTCTCACTAATATACCAGGCAGGCAGTTCTCTCTCTACGCGGAGCTTCGTATCGCCACCGTGTACGCTAGCGATCTCTCTCTCTCATCGTAAGCGTACGTTTCGCGGACGCGACCGGTTTCCCTCTCTTATCGTAAGCGTTCGTTTCGCGGACGCGTCCGGCACAGGGACAGGGGTTTTGGTGCCGTTTCTTAAATTTTATGTGTGTAATTACGTGTAAAATTAAAAAGGGTGAATATTGTATACCGGCGAGGTTCAAAACCTTAGCGTCGCCAGAAGTTTATTACTTCTTATCCTGGGAATTATTGGACTCTAACCATATCCGGAGCCATCTCTGTTAGCCAACTTCTTATTAGGTCCGATCACCGCGCCACCTACGGCGCTTCTCTCATTTTAAGTTGGCAGGCTTATTTGCGCGCCAGCAGCGGGCAAGTAACGAAACTTTAAGGTGTGTCCTGTGGTTTGTGGTAACGAATCAGAAACGGTGACAAGAACAGCTGTTTTAGTAGACTGCAAGAAATTCCGGTCAAACTAGTGTAGGGTCCTAGGCCCACGGATTGTAATGGATTTTCATAGAGTTCTAGCCAGACGGCTTTTCAACGATTGGCTCTGAAGAAGTTTTGAACACGCCCCAAAGTTTGAGAGCCACAGCCTCTCGGCGTGGGATTTTTTCAGTAGATTAGATCGTTTTCCTAGTGGGGAGGAAACTTTCGACCCTCTTTTACGATTGCCATAGGCAATTTTGACTAGCAGGGATGGATACTATATAAAGCCTTAGTGTCCAATACTTCCCAGGATAAGACGTCATTAACTTCTGGCGTCGCCATTAGACTCCCGTAAATTGTCACCGCTCCTTTTCCTCTTTATAATACAAAAGCCATACCTAGGGTCATCAATTATACGATAAGAAAAAGTGTATTCCATGTATTTTTATTTAAGTGCATGCTTTTCTTTGAACTCGTTCCTTTGCCAGAATTTACCGACCAATGTATATATGATAGTATAAGCTGATAGTAGTGCGTTTTTCGTGGGAAAGGGTTTTTAGCGCGTTACCGCGAAAAACCTCAAATATAACCTGGCGCCATGCGCCATAATTGGCGAACTCACTTGGGACCAATGGTGGTGGTCATGGAAAGCCAAAAACTCAAGCAAGGCTGAAAATAGAAGGGTTTTTGGAACTTAAACCAAAAAAAAAAGAAATTCATTCTGAGCTCGTGAGCCGAAGCACCAACATCAAGACTTAAAACTTCTCCTGGACCAAAGGATGGACAAAAAGACTTAGTCTCCGCGCTGGCCGCAAAAACTAACTTGGAGTCCTGACTGAAGACCAGCTTCCCTCACACCAGAAGTTCATCATGAACAGCCGTTGCCTCTCACCATCGTAGTAGCCCGTAGTAGCCAACATCGCATCCACTCGAGTATCGTGAAATCTCAACTCTTCAACTCTATGGCCACTTTTCTCTGAATCTACATTCTTCAATTCTTCAAGTCTCGAGACCAACGATAAGTGATGAGTACAATTGACTTAACGCGTAGTAGTAGTAGCCGTGTATATAGTAGTGTTAATATTTGTAGTATATAATTTAGTAGTAATATTTAATCTGGCATTGGTCGAGTAGCGCATGCTGCATGTTATTATTTTGGGGGTAATGTAATTCTATAATAGTAGTATATTTTAGTAGTAATAACCATTTAATTGAATAGTAGTTTAGTTTAATATTTGGTAGATACTTTTTTTTGTGTATTGTCGAAGTAATACTTCATAGTATTAATAGTAGTTTAATAATTATGTTTCATAATAAACATGACTCTTGGTATGGCAAAAACCTGTCCTTATTATAACCTATTTTAATCCATTTATAAGTTTAATAGTAGTTGTAGTAGCTAATGTCGACGCTAGGCGTAGTAGTCCGCCGGTAGTACCAAAATAGCGTTACACCATTTAGGCAAATGCTCATTGTAAATGCAATGCAATTATGAAAATAAATGTGCCCCACCTGGCACCTAGAATGTTTTCCATCGATACTGTGCAATATTTTCCAAATTATTATCAAGATTGCTAGATAGAATACACTGTAAAAAAGTGAGGTTCATCTTTGAATGCTTAGGCATGCGTAGCCCCGACACTGTGGTGGTACGCTTTAACGTTCAAATTTGAATAATTTCTTTGCGTTCAAATTTGAACAGAACACTATTGTTCAAGATTAGACGCTCACGCATTCATAATTGAACGGTGCGTAAGAAGTAAGTATATCGTGTAAATTTAAGCACAAAACCGCTCAAATTTAATTGGAAAATTAAACGTTTAATATTGAATATTTATGCATTCATTACTGAGCAACATCGGAGAGTTTGATCAAGCGTTCATCTTCAATTGCTTACGTTCAAAATTGAGCAGTTCACCTTTTAATAATACATGGTGGACAAGCGTTTGATGAAGCATTGAAATTTGAAAAATATGAATTCAAATTTCATCGCTGAATGCGTTATGGTAAGGCATATTATATTAAATATACGCACTGACAAGTAAGAAATCTAATCCCCTGCAACAAAAATCAACTGCGGGGACAGTACGAATTTTAACTAGCGGGACGGTTTTTTGGACCGCCTGATTTGTGACTTTAGACCCTACCCTATAGTGCGAAATGTCCGCCCAGATAAGTGTCTTGCTATCACAACGTTTACTACGGTTGATTGCAAAATGCACTTTATGGATACAAAATCGGTAAGCGAATGGACAAGAAATTTGCAATCAAACGGTCAGAAAATCAGCTGGCGAATGAACTCAAAATTGGTAGTCTAGCGGACACAAAATTGGTTGTCTAGAGTACACGAAATTTGCAAGCAAACGGTCAGAAAATCGGCAAGCGGATGGACACGAAATCAACTGGTAAACGGTTATGAAATCGCAAGGTGAATAGACGCAAAATCGGTGTGAGGATGGACAACATAACGGCTGGCGAATGGACACGATATCGGCTGGCGAATGGACACGATATCGGCTGGCGAATGGGCACGATATCGGCTGGGGAATGGACACGATATCGGCTGGGGAATGGACACGATATCGGCTGGCGAATGGACACGATATCGGCTGGCGAATGGACACGATATCGGCTGGCGAATGGACACGATATCGGATGGGGAATGGACACGATATCGGCTGGCGAAATGGACACGATATCGGCTGGCGAATGGACACGATATCGGCTGGCGAATGGACACGATATCGGCTGGGGAAATGGACACGATGTCGGCTGGCAAAATGGACACGATATCGGCTGGGGAAATGGACACGATATCGGCTGGGGAAATGGACACGATATCGGCTGGGGAAATGGACACGATATCGGCTGGGGAAATGGACACGATATAGGCTGGGGAAATGGACACGATATCGGCTGGGGAAATGGACACGATATTGGCTGGGGAAATGGACACGATATTGGCTGGGGAAATGGACACGATATCGGCTGGGGAAATGGACACGATATCGGCTGGCGAATGGACACGATATCGGCTGGGGAAATGGACACGATGTCGGCTGGCAAAATGGACACGATATCGGCTGGGGAAATGGACACGATATAGGCTGGGGAAATGGACACGATATAGGCTGGGGAAATGGACACGATATAGGCTGGGGATATGGACACGATATCGGCTGGTAAATGGACGGTTCCAAACCATTCGATCAACAAATTAATTCGGAGGCCCCTTTCAACCGAACTCCCGCACTTTTGGCGACTTTCGTAAAATGGTAAATAGCTTCAAATGACCGCACTTAACGAAAGTGTTCATTGCTATTTAATCTCCGATAATAACAGAGGAGCAGAGTGATATGTTTTAGAACGATTTGCAGGCTTATCTAAATATAAGGGAAGGATGAAATTAGCCATAATCCGTAACATTTTCTTTGATATTATTGTAAAATCATGCTTATAAAGATAAATTTATATTAAAATCTGGGTAAATTAACATGTTACAGTTAGTTGTTGAGATATAATGGATTTTTAAATAAAGTTTTGCTTGTAGTTCAAATTTACATCAACAGAATCGTGGAACTTTAGTGGAGAATAGGTTTCGTTATTATTTGGGTTTTCTAAACCTTTATTTCAACCGAAATCCTACACTTTGGGCCGTTCACGTAGAGTGTGGGAGTCGTGATCACTTGACGAGCATGCCGCTATCCATTGGCATTAAAGGCATCCACACATTTCCTTAAACCTTTATCATTTAAATAAAATAACAGAAGTTTGGAATAAAAAACGGAACAAATTGAAGAAGTCAAACGTTGACATAATATAGATACAATTCAGATAAATTCCAACAAGCTCGACGACGTTGGAAACTCAAAAATAGAGCAGCCGGCAGATTGTTCCATAACAAGTCTAAATTTAGCACGCGCGAAGCTTAATATATCGTAACTATTGGACTGTCTGATTAGAGTTCTGAAATAAGGAAGTCATAGACTTATTATGGGAGAGCCAGGCGAATGTCTCATTACAAGATAAAGCCAAGGAAGTCAGGGACTGAAGTAAGGAATAAAATAAAAACAAATGACACCTAAAACATCTAATAAAAATACTAATAATGGATATCAGATACTGAAATGTAGAGAAGCCGGCGAACTGTCTCATGACGATCGTCATGAGACAGTCCACCTGCTTCTCTATATTAAGTATCGCATTTTCAGTTTCAGTTTGGTTATGAGACAGTCCGCCGGCTTCTCTATATTAAGTCTCGCACTTTCAGTTTCAGTCTGGTTATGAGACAGTCCGCCGGCTTCACTATATTAAGTCCCGCACTTTCAGTTTCAGTCTGGCTATGAGACAGTCCGCCGGCTTCTCTATATTAAGTCTCGCACTTTCAGTTTTAGTCTGGTTAAGAGACAGTCCGCCGGCTTCTCTATATCAAGTCTCGAACTTTCAGTTTTAGTCTGGTTATGTGACAGTCCGCCGGCTACTTTGTATTAAGTGTGGCGCGTTCAAGTTATACTCTTGCATAGTTAAACGTGCGAGACTTAGAGAAGCCGGCGGACTGTCTCATAAGAAGACTAATACTTGAATGAGCGAGACTTAATATAGAAAATCTGGCGCACTGTCTCAAAACATGAGTATAACTTGAACGCGCCACTCTTAATATAGAGAAGCCTGCGGACTGTCTCATAACCAGACTAAAACCGAAAATGCGAGACTTGATATAGTAAAACCAGCGGAGTCTCATAAACAAACTAAAACTGAAAATGCGAGGCTTAATATAGAGAAGCCGGCGGACTGTCTCATAACCAGACTAAAACCGAAAATGCGAGACTTGATATAGTAAAACCAGCGGGGTCTCATAAACAAACTAAAACTGAAAATGCGAGGCTTAATATAGAGAAGCCGGCGGACTGTCTCATAACCAGACTAAAACCGAAAATGCGAGACTTGATATAGTAAAACCAGCGGAGTCTCATAAACAAACTAAAACTGAAAATGCGAGGCTTAATATAGAGAAGCTGGCGGACTGTCTCATAACCAGACTAAACCTGAAAATGCGAGACTTAACATAGTCAAGCTGGTGGACTGTCTCATAACCAAACTTAAACTGAAAAGGCGAGATTTGATATAGTAAAACAAGCGGACTCTCTCATAAACAGACTAAAACTGAAAATGCGAGGCTTAATTTAGAGAAGCCGGCGGACTGTCTCATAACAAGACTAAAACTGAAAATCGGAGGCTTAATATAGTCAAGTCGGCTAACTGTCACATAACAAGATTAAAACTTGATCGTTCCAGAGTTAAAATGGAGAAGCCAGCGGACTGTCTCATAACCAGACTAAAACTGAAAATGCGAGACTTAACATAGTAAAATCAGCGGACTGTCTCAAAACCAAACTTAAACTGAAAAGGCGAGATTTGATATACTAAAAACAGCGGAGTCTCATAAACAAACTAAAACTGAAAATGCGAGGCTTAATATAGAGAAGCCTGCGGACTGTCTCATAACTATAGACTAAAACTGAAAATTGGAGGTTTAATATAGTAGAGTCGGCTGACTGTCACACAACAAGATTAAAACTTGATCGTTCCAGAGTTAAAATGGAGAAGCCAGCGGAGTGTCTCATAACCAGACTAAAAATTAAAATGCAACTCTTAATACAGAGAAGCCAGCGGACTGTCTCAGAACTAGAATAAACCTGAAAATGCGAGACATAATATAGTCAAGCCGGCGGACTGTCCCATATCAAGATTAAAACTTGATCTTGCCAGAGTTAAAATTGAGAAGCCAGCGGACTGTCTCATAACCAGACTAACACTGAAAATCCGAGACTTAATATTAGTAAAGCCGGGGGAATGTTTAAAAAAAGACTAAAACTTGATCGCACCTGATTTAATATAATCTAGAGTAAGCAAAACCGGCTAAATTTAGAGCATTCGGAGGACTGTCAACCGACTTATAAAATTAGTAATAATAATGGACTGTTTACATTATTGCTTTTCGGCTTGTGTTTACGTGTATTATCAGTCCCGAGTTTTTAGGACACCTAGCGAACACACGGACTATTAAAAGACTGTACTGTAGAGCCCATGTGCTACTGGGGATGTGTTTAAAGCTTGTACATCTTCTGAGGGCTGGTAAATTTGAAACACATCAATCGTTGTGTTAAATAATAATAATAATTCAGTTATATGAAGAAAGTCTGCACTTAAGGAAAGTGTTCATTATCAAGTTCATTCCGATTAAAACGTTGTTACAATAAATTACATTATCAAACTATTTGAAGGCCTATGTAAACATAAGGGAAAGGTGAAATACGCAATAATCCGTAACATTTCCTTTGATATTATTGTATAATTATGTTTATACAGACAAATACATATTTAATTCACAGTAAATAAACAAGTTATAGTAAATTGTTGAGAAGTTATTGTATTTTTAATGAAAGCTTTATTTGTAGTACAAATTAAGAGCAGTGGAATGAAGTAATTTTAGGGCAGAATTAATTTTGTTTTGCACACCTTTTGCGATTGAACAATTTCGTTCACATTTGAATACCCATTAAACGCTTTTTTCTTAGAGTGTTGTTTTAAAGCCAAAAACAATTCCATTTGAACGCCCATAACGCTCTCGTGTGAACGCCCATATCGCTCTCGTGTGAACGCCCATATCGCTCTCGTTTGAACGCCCATATCGCTCTCGTTTGAACGCCCATATCGCTCTCGTTTGAACGCTCATATCACACTCGTTTGAACGCCCATATCGCTCTCGTTTGAACGCCCATATCACACTCGTTTGAACGCCCATATCGCATTTGTTTGAACGCCCATAATGCACTCGTTTGAACGCCCATATCGCATTTGTTTGAACGCCCATAATGCACTCGTTTGAATGCCCATAATGCACTCGTTTGAATGCCCATATCGCACTCGTTTGAATGCCCATATCGCATTCGTTTGAACAACCACAATGCACTCGTTTGAAAGCCAAAAAGTCCTTATTTGAACGTTTAAAACGCTCTTGTTTTAATACTAATACTAATACTATTTCAATCCTATTAGAACGCCAAAACGACTAAATCTGAACACTTCATTAGCGCAAGGCGGTTATTCAAAATTGAATGGGATAAGGATTCATTTTTGAATGGTAATATACAGGGTGTTTCTGGAAAGTCTGGCACAAATTAACAGGCATGTTCCTTGGGTCAAAAGGAGACCGAAAGGTCCTATGACGTTTTGGGGTAAAGCGCTCCGTTGCGACGTTATGGGCTCTCAAAAGTAAGCCGAAAAACAAGGAGATTTGGCAAAATTATAGCACTAGAATTGTGGTTTTGACCCAATTGTTTTAGATTATTGAGCATAAGGCAATGAATGATCGAAATAAGTTCAAACCTAGTGGAAGACAATGAACGTGTTAAACGGCCAAAAGCGTTAATCCCTTTTGTTTTTATTAATGATTGTAATTAAAGGTAAGGAAAGTAGCTCTGATATCGGTTACTTGTGTGTTCAGATGTACTGGTAACTGACCAGTCTTTTATTCTTTATTTGAATTAGACACATTACTTTTACAATAATTCGAATGAACCCCATTGCTTTTACAATATTAATTCGAATGAACCCCTTAACCTTTACAATAATTCGAACGAACCCCTTAAGTTTTACAATAATTCGAATGAACCCCTTAACTTTTACAATAATTTGAATGAACCCCTTAACTTTTACAATAATTTGAATCGAACCCATTAATTTTACAATAATTCGAATCGAACCCATTACATTTACAATAATTCGAATTGGACCCATTACATTTACAATAATTTGAATTGAACCCATTACATTTACAATAATTCGGATGAACCCCATTACTTTTACAATAATTCGAATCGAACCACATTACTTTTACAATAATTCTAATGAAACCCAATTACGTTGTTCTACAAAAATTGTTCAAAATGGGCACCATCAACGTTTTAGCAAACTTGCGTGCGTACGCCATGAAGCACGTTAAGGTACACACATTTAAGCCGTCTGTAAAAAACCTACAACTTCTGACGTTGAAAACTACCCTAATGTTTAGAACAACACAGCAGGGGGGAAATTCGAATTATTGTAAATGTAATGGGTTCAATTCGAATTATTGTAAATGTAATGGGTTCAATTCGAATAATTGTAAATGTAATGGGTTCAATTCGAATTATTGTAAATGTAATGGATTCAATTCGAATTATAGTAAATGTAATGGTTTCAATTCGAATAATTGTAAAATTAATGGGTTCGATTCAAATTATGGTAAAATTAATGGGTTCGATTCGATTTATTGTAAAATTTAAGGGGTTCATTCGAATTATTGTAAAGGTTAAGGGATTGTAAAAGTAATGGAGTTCATTCAAATTATTGTAAAAGTAATGTGTCTAATTCAAATAAAGAATAAAAGACTGGTCAGTTACCAGTACATCTGAACACACAAGTAACCGATATCTGAGCTACTTTCCTTACCTTTAATTACAATCATTAATTAAAACAAAGGGATTAACGCTTTTGGCCGTTTAACATGTGCACGGTCTTCCACTAGGTATGAACTTATTTCGACCATTGCCTTATGCTCAATAATCGAAAACAATAGGGTCAAAACCACAATACTAGTGCTATAATCCTGCAAAATCTACTTGTTTTTCGGCCTACTTTTGAGAGCCCATAACTTCGCAACGGAGCGCTTTACCCCAAAACGTCATAGGACCTTTCGGACTCCTTTTGACCCAAGGAACATGCCTGTTAATTTGTGCCAGACTCTCCAGAAACACCCTGTATAAGCTGTCCAAAAATGAATGCTAGAGTTAAGTTTTGATCGATATGACGGTAGTTTGTTCAAAAATGAATGCTCATGGTAGGTTTTGAATGCCTAAAACACTCCTTGTTCAAAATTGAATGTCTCTGGTTAAATGTGAACGCGTCAATAGAGGCTTGTTCAAAATTAAACGGCCACTATCATTTTTGAATGCCAAAAGTACGCTTATTTTTTACAGTGTATCTGAGTACACAGAAAAAAAAGTGTTTAGGTTTGCAACATCTGAACATGTTATAAAGTTAAACATTGGTGTGAGGTAATGTTTATTGCTTCAATGTTGATGTCTAATTACATCTCTGTTTCTCTATATAAGGATCCTTAAAATGTGTTCCAAATAGAAACACTTCTTATTTTATCACGTTTAAGAGGTAAACACAGAATAATCTTAACACTAAGCTAAACATCAACGCTTGCCAGGTGTTATTTAATGTAACATGTTTTTAATACGTTGGTATATGGTTTAAATTTTTTAAATCTTTATTTTATGAAGAATTATAATATTTTAGTAAAACAATTAAAAAGTAGAGGTATATTTTATCACAAGGTGAATAATCTAACACCTTGTGGCTATATTCACAATGTAAGCCACAATGACTTTCATTTTATATTGAGAAAAGGACTTCCTTTACTCAAATTTTGAGCAAAATATATGTTTAAAGTGATGGTTCGACATGAAGAATAAACAAGCTTTCTTGGCTTTAATAATAGAACAACATTTCCAACAGGTCGGCTAGATTTGTTTAAATAGGTATATTCCCATTGCGCAGAATTCCATTAGACCGAATCCCGCCAAAGTTTTTAATGAAATTAGCCCTACCGCGGGTTTGATATTTACAATTCAAACGACGCTATTTGTCGAATTAAGAGACCTGAAAAGTGCTAGCGTTTTCAATACATTCGTATTGCCTTGGTAGCCCAGGACTTTTAGGGTTTGACCTAGAACATTTGAACATAAAGATGAAAATTGGTATATGTGTTATTTTTAACTCAACAAAAATATACTAAAAGTCCCCTGCTGTAGAGCGCGAGCTTTCGCCGCCATCTTGGAAAATGACCGACGGGAATGCCAGCATCAATGTATTCCACGTTCTTCTTCAAAAATTATGAAAATTGGTACACATAATGAATGGAACCACACGAACATCATGGCAAAATTTTAAAGCTCTGTGTTCAATAGTTTGGTCGCCATATTGGAAAATAGCCGCCGTGAATGCTAGGTACGGTATATTTCACTATGTTGTTGGAAAATTATGAAAATTGATAGGTATTATAATCAGAGCTGTGTGAACCTCATAGTAAAATATTGAAGCCCTTAATCAGATAGTTTGGCCGCCATGTTGGAAAATGGCCGCCATCAATGTCATATAGATAGAGTATATGGTTCCAAAATTATGAAAATTTGTAATAATTATGTTGAAGACCGTCTAAACATCATATTTGAATATTGAAGACGTGCTACTGATAGTTTGGGCGCCATCTTTGAAAATGACTGCTGGAAATGCTAAATATATTTCAAATATATAAATTTTTTTGAAATTCCTATTTTGAATAGATGATTTTCATTAACGTAATAAACAACAAAAAATGGATATCTCGAAGTCGAAATTATCGACGCCATCTTTAAAAATGGCCACACGAAAATCATTGCCCTAAATTCTGAAAGAAAGAAAAGTTATTCTAAGCTGTTATTCTCAACATGTTGATTAGAGAATATGATTTAATATGGGGTTTAAACATTGTAGTGTTGTTTAAGATTAGAATTTGGACAAATCTCTAACATTTCATACATATTCATCGTCATCCTGATGATTTTTCATAATAATTGCATGTCAGAACCCTTGATTAGGCGCTACACCTAGCTGGGGGCCTTATGATGTTCATGTGGTTCTAATCATTATGTGTATCAATTTTCATAATTTTTGAAGAAGAACGTGGAATACATTGATGCTGGCATTCCCGGCGGCCATTTTCAAAGATGGCGGCGAAAGCTCGCGCTCTACAGCAGGGAACTTTTAGTATATTTTTTGTTGGGTCAAAAACAACACATGTACCAATTTTCATCTTTATGTTCAAATGTTCTAGGTCAAGCCCTTTTTTGGCCTATATGTCCTGGCCTATTGAAGCGCCACTATTTGACGACTATGCAACAAGATGATAATAACAAGACGGCCCAAGGGCTCGTAATAGTAGCCATATCGTACGAGTGAATAGCCCCTCTATACCCTACCCTAATGAGTGGATAACCCCTCTATACCTTACCCTAATGAGTGAATAGCGCTATCTTTTTCAATGCTTAAATGATTTACCGTGCATAAAATCAGAGTGAATAGCCCCTCGATTCCCTACTCTCTAAACAGTGATTAAATTATAACCGTATAAATTTACTTATGGTTTAATTCTAATATTCCGGCGAATCGAAGAACAGATAGTTTTTAGTGATAATCCCCTCGATGAGCTTACAACATAGACTTATGCCGAATTTGCCGATGCACACTTATCGCATCTTAGAAATTCCTAACAAGGACTTATGCCCAGAAACTTTTGAAAGAGAAAGTTTAGTTATAGTGATTACGCATTTTAGTGATTATCCCGTCGAATTACCTTTAGTAATGCTAAATGATCAAACGCATAACGCTCATTTAGCACTATGTTAGCTCTATCTAAACCCACAATTGAATTAACCGCCAAAACGTTCCAGTCAAACATAACATAGATGACGATAGCTACCGAACGAGAACGAAACACATGAGCGCGGTAGGAAACGGGGAAAATCGTTATCTATTTAATTAGCACATACATAAAAAGAAAATAAATATAAAAACCCCAAACATACAAATTCATAAGTATCCGACCCCACAGATAAAAATTCAAAAGTATCCGACCCCACAGATTAAGAGGTACCCCACCCCACATCACCCCGACATTTTAGAGATAAAAATAAATAATAAAAAACTAGAGGTTTCTATCAAGTCTCTATGGTTTAGTGGTTAGAAAGTTTGTCTACTGCGTCAGCGTCCCGGGTTCGATTCCCGGGCAGGGCCGGAAATAAGAAAAATTTGTTATAGGACATGTGTCCTGTTTGACTGGAAACTTTATAGGACATTGTCCACTGGAGTGTGCAAAAATGGTGTCGCTTCTCCATAGTCAAGCTATCAAAACTTTGGAAAATTTATAGGTCAAAATGTCCAGTGACCCCCATAGTTTTTAAAAAAATTATGGGACATTTTAAAATTTTATTGGACAATGTCCAGTGTCCTGTGCTTATTTCCGGCCCTGTTCCCGGGTCTGACCTGAAAAAATTTTAATTGAAATTAAATCTCTAACCGAGACCAGTAACCCCTATGGGTGGGTTGTGGTAATATAAAGTTCCTTTTAAGCTAAAATCTGACGATAACGAAAGCGAAAACTCCGACCACAAGTACTACTACTACTACTACTATTACTACTACGGCTCGGGTCAAACTAAGAGCCTATCGTATACTACGATATGGCTAAAAAACGACCTCGGGAAGTTTTCAACACCGTGTGTTCTAAATATATAATGTAATAGTATACACAAAAAGTGAAAATTGGACTTGGGTTAAGCATTTAAGAAAAACACTTTCGTCCAATAAAACCTTTTTGTTCAAAACCAGGTTAGGTAGGTAATATTTTATAAATCATTTAACATTGTTACGCCTTTTCCAAAATATTGATGTTTATCTTCATTGACTTTCAAATAATATGCCTTTTCCAAATAGTTACTGTTCGGTTAGGTTTGGTTTGGTTTGGTTAGAAGGACGTCCCGTCCTCTTTGGGGTGGTTATACACCTCAAGTACAGTAAAACGGCTGGCTTAAAGTATTTTCATAATGAATATGCCATAAAAAATAAATCAATATTAGCAATTGATTTTATTATGTCATATTTTGCTGATTTATTACTATTTTGTTCTTATAATCCTTAGTTCTAAAATAATAATTTAGAAAATGTTTGGATCTATAGTCTGTCAAACGAAAGAAGAGACCTGAGAAATTTGTTCAAATTGGTGTCGCCACCATCGACCCCATGGTACTTTATCAACTTGTTTTGTTTTGTCAATAGTCGTCTGTAATATAGTCTGCTATAAACAGATAGGCTTAATCGCAATAGAACCAATACATTTTGCAATATATATTTAAAATGTTTATGTTTCATGGTTTTTTACGATCATCGAGTATTAAAGAATATAAAACAAAATTAACGACAAGACACCAGTTTTATCTTTGTTGAACTAGCATTGCAATATATTTTAATGACATAATTTAAGTACTTGTCCATAAGTAGTTCAGCATCAAAGCGTCTTCAGTCCACGTCTTCATCAGAGTCTTCGCTGTCTTCTTGCATATTAATTTTAAGGGCAAAGTATACCAAAAATTTACCTTCTAAAATCCAGTCCAGTGCTTACAGATTTATAATATTGCAGTCTAACGATTTTTTTTCGTAAGTTTGGACATTTTTCTAATACTCTAATATGACAACCATATTATTGGCTAATTAGTTAATTAAATATGGATTAATTAACAAAGCACCAGTTTCTTAATGTTTTTCCTATGTAGCTCTTATTAAAATGAAGTCACACTGAATTTTATTTTTAAATAGAAATATACCGAGGGGCTAGCCACTTACGAAATATGGTGTACAAGCCTTAAGAAATATATTTCAATATTTCGAGAAATATCGTAATATTGAGAAATATCGGAAATATAGGGAAATATCTGAAATAATGAGAAATACCGGAAATATTTGGAAATAATGAGAAATATTGGGAAATAATGAGAAATATCGGAAATAATGGGAAATAATGAGAAATATCGGAAATAATGAGAAATATCGGAAATATTGGAAATACGAAGGAATAATGGAAATACTGGAAATTTAAGGGAAATATCGTGAAAATATTGGAAATTTTAAGAGAAATATCGTGAAATAAAGAAATACAAAAATAATAGAAATACTGAGAAATATTAGAAATACGAAGGAATAATCGAAATATTGGAAATTTAAGGGAAATATAGTGAAAATATTGGAAATCTAAGGGAAATATAGTGAAAATATTGGAAATTTTAGGAGAAATATCGGGAAATAAAGAAATACAAAAATAATAGAAATACTGAGAAATATTAGAAATACGAAGGAATAATCGAAATATTGGAAATTTAAGGGAAATATAGTGAAAATATTGGAAATTTTAGGAGAAATATCGGGAAATAAAGAAATACAAAAATAATAGAAATAAATCGGAAATATTTGGAAATATGAAATCTGGTGTACATTTTTTTGGGAAGTGAGTAGCCCCTCGAAATATACTTACGATACCTAAGAACCTAAAATAATTTTTAAGTGGATTAGTGTAAAATCCAATTAATAAACTAAAATAATTGTTTAAGCCATTATATCAAACTAAAGGTTTCTATTTCCTGTCCAGGGAACAAACTTTTCAATTTAATTCCAAAATTTATTTTTTTCCTAGTAGTTCATACCTTTCTTAAGTACTTAAAATAGTTTTTAAAGCCTTAAATACTTAAGATATTTTAAAATTAATTAAAACATTAATCAAAATATTTTCCCGTGTAACTCATTCAAAAAAATAGTTAGACAGGAAGGCTTTTTGCGTTTGATAAAGCAACGATAGGCCTACACTGTAAAAAATAAGCGTACTTTTGGCATTCAAAAATGATAGTGGCCGTTTAATTTTGAACAAGCCTCTATTGACGCGTTCACATTTAACCAGAGACATTCAATTTTGAACAAGGAGTGTTTTAGGCATTCAAAACCTACCATGAGCATTCATTTTTGAACAATCTACCGTCATATCGATCAAAACTTAACTCTAGCATTCATTTTTGGACAGCTTATATATTACCATTCAAAAATGAATCCTTATCCCATTCAATTTTGAATAACCGCCTTGCGCTATTGAAGTGTTCAGATTTAGTCGTTTTGGCGTTCTAATAGGATTGAAATAATATTAGTATAAGTATTAAAACAAGAGCGTTTTAAACGTTCAAATAAGGACTTTTTGGCTTTCAAACGAGTGCATTGTGGTTGTTCAAACGAATGCGATATGGGCATTCAAACGAGTGCATTATGGGCGTTCAAACAAATGCGATATGGGCGTTCAAACGAGTGTGATATGGGCGTTCAAACGAGAGCGATATGGGCGTTCAAACGAGTGTGATATGAGCGTTCAAACGAGAGCGATATGGGCGTTCAAACGAGAGCGATATGGGCGTTCAAACGAGAGCGATATGGGCGTTCACACGAGAGCGATATGGGCGTTCACACGAGAGCGTTATGGGCGTTCAAATGGAATTGTTTTTGGCTTTAAAACAACACTCTAAGAAAAAAGCGTTTAATGGGTATTCAAATGTGAACGAAATTGTTCAATCGCAAAAGGTGTGCAAAACAAAATTAATTCTGCCCTAAAATTACTTCATTCCACTGCTCTTAATTTGTACTACAAATAAAGCTTTCATTAAAAATACAATAACTTCTCAACAATTTACTATAACTTGTTTATTTACTGTGAATTAAATATGTATTTGTCTGTATAAACATAATTATACAATAATATCAAAGGAAATGTTACGGATTATTGCGTATTTCACCTTTCCCTTATGTTTACATAGGCCTTCAAATAGTTTGGTAATGTAATTTATTGTAACAACGTTTTAATCGGAAAGAACTTGATAATGAACACTTTCCTTAAGTGCAGACTTTCTTCATATAACTGAATTATTATTTAACACAACGATTGATGTGTTTCAAATTTACCAGCCCTCAGAAGATGTACAAGCTTTAAACACATTAGATTTCTTACTTGTCAGTGCGTATATTTAATATAGTATGCCTTACCATAACGCATTCAGCGATGAAATTTGAAATCATATTTTTCAAATTTCAATGCTTCATCAAACGCTTGTCCACCATGTATTAATAAATGGTGAACTGCTCAATTTTGAACGTAAGCAATTGAAGATGAACGCTTGATCAAACTCTCCGATGTTGCTCAGTAATGAATGCATAAATATTCAATATTAAACGTTTAATTTTCCAATGAAATTTGAGCGGTTTTGTGCTTAAATTTACACGATATACTTACCTCTTACGCACTGTTCAAATATGAATGCGTGAGCGTCTAATTTTGAACAATAGTGTTCTGTTCAAATTTGAACGCAAAGAAATTATTCAAATTTGAACGTTAAAGCGTACCACCACAGTGTCGGGGCTACGCACGCCTAAGCATTCAAAGATGAACCTCACTTTTTAATTTTACACGGAATTTTATTCCGGTAATTAATTTTACACGGAATTTTATTCCGTTAAAATTTAAGAAACCACCAAAACCCCTGTGCCGGACGCGTCCGCGAAACCGGTTTCGCGTACGCTTACGATGGGAGAGAGAGAGGGAAAACGAAAGCGTGCGGGGAGAGAGAGATCGCTAGCGTACGCGATGGCGATACGAAGAGAGATGGAACCCAGATCGGAGGGAAACGAAGCTCCGCTGCCTGCCTGGTATATTAGTGAGAGGGGGTAGAGGGAGAGGGGGCATCCCGCTCGGAGAGGAGAGAGAGGAAAGAATGGTAGTTTAAATCTCGCGGGCTTTTTTGGGTGATGAAAACAAGATGATAATTTTCGTGCACTACTGCACTTTGTGCGCGTGATACATCAGATTATGCTGGATGGTTAGGTTAGGATTCGTAAAATAGAGGGGACGGTTTACTTATTTCTGGTTTAGTGGATCCAGGATTTTGTTTTAGATACATTATTTGATTCGTATGGTTTTTAAAAATTGTACTTTAGTGGGGTGCACAATTTAGTTTCATTAATATTATTTGAAGTGTGACGTTATTAGAAATTAAGGGGATACACGATTGTGTTTCAGAAATGTTTTTAGTTGTACGATTTATTGGAGATCAACTATACGGGGGGTCACGTGAGCCGTGTAAAATTAGTATTAAGGCCCAGCCCTTGGGCCATCTTGTTTACAGTGCTCTAATACTAAACTGAAAAGCTATGGCGACAGGAAAACGGTTATTGTAATCACAGAGTAAGGCAAAACTTGTCGTCAACGCCCCCCCCCTTGTGTATTTAGTCTTCTCGATAATACCACTGGAAGTATCATAAGTTCATAAGATATGTTCCATAAGTTTGTCACTGGTTACCGAGAGCTTACCATGAAGTAATGGTTGGTGAAACGTCATAGATTTGCAAGCTTAGTACAGACTAAATAGGAAGATGGACTGCAAAACCGCGGTAGTCATTCTCGCTTGTCGATGCTGACATGCTCTAAGTAAGGCTCTAGCATTCCAAAGTATCTGTAGTGTCATACTTCTTTAACATATCTTATAAAATTATAGTTGAAGCAACGTTTCCCGAGAGTATGACGAGAAAAGATTTTTCTAGTCTTTGATTACAGCCTGAGGATGAGTTCATAGATTTTTATCTATTGGACTCCTTATCCTATTGTAAAACCTTTCTCTGAATTCCCTGCCCAATTATCTTTCTTGGAAATTGAGGGGTTCCATTGACAGTTTTCAACTGGTGACTAGACATTATGGAACCTTTATTGGTAGTAAAATTAGGAGTAAAACCTCTAAAATCAATCGATATCCTACTACTATGCATTTCAAAATAGGTACTGAATTTCTGCGCCATCTACGTTCGTAAAATCAAACTAAGCCTTGGGTGCCTTGGCCTTTAAGAGGTTCAATTGTGGTTTCGATGATGGAATCTTTTCTCCAATACTCATGCATTATATTCTCTACGTGCTCTATTGCCTTACGCCAATTCTCTGGTGTCACACGTTCAATGGCCCTCAATGTTGCAACTTTGACCGTCGAGAGTTTGAAACCAGAATTCTGCTTCGCAACGTCGTTCTTCACTTGTGCCCATATTAGTTCAATCGGGTTAAACTGGCAATGGTACGGTGGAATCCTCACTACCGTGTGATCTCTACTTTTAGCAACCTCGTCAATTTCGTACTTCAGGGTTCTGGACTTGTGACGCTTTATTATTTCGTAAAGTTCACGTCGAGAATATAATGCATGAGCATTGGGAAAAAGATTCCATCATCGAAACCACAATTGAACCTCTTAAAATTAATATGCAAGAAGACAGCGAAGACACTGATGAAGATGTGGACTGAAGACGCTTTGATGCTGAACTACTTATGGACAAGTACTTAAATTATGTCATTAAAATATATTGCAATGCTAGTTCAACAAAGATAAAACTGGTGTCTTGTCGTTAATTTTGTTTTATATTCTTTAATACTCGATGATCGTAAAAAACAATGAAACATAAACATAATAAATATATATTGCAAAATGTATTGGTTCTATTGCGATTAAGTCTATCTGTTTATAGCAGACTATATTACAGACGACTATTGACAAAACAAAACAAGTTGATAAAGTACTATGGGGTCGATGGTGGCGACATCAATTTGGACAGATTTCTCAGGGCTCTTCTTTCGTTTGACAGACTAGTGTTCATTTTACGTAGGCCTTAAATTGTTTTAAGCAGAAGTAAATGAACCGAAGTTACCGGAGAGGGCAAAATTTGTATAATGCGTTTTCCATAACGTGAGGGTAGTAAAAATCAAGATAGCTGTACCTCTACCTGAATCGTCTCGAAATTTAACGCTGGCACCAAAGACCATAGTTACAGCTTGGTTACAAATCCGCGCAATATCGTTAGCATGAATAAATAGTCGTTGTTTCAGAAATAGGCGTCTGCTTCTATCTTAGGAGCCTAGGGGCTTACGTTCGATAATGAATGAAAACATTACGGATGATCTTTTGAAATACCTTTCAAATATTAATCGACCATTTGTGACTTCAAGACGGGAAAGATTTATTGAAATTCTAAAGTCAGACATTGGACAAAAGTATGTTAAAAGTCTTCTTATCCTACTCGAAAAGTTGTTCAAAGACTGTAAACCTCAAATCCCTAAGAAGTCGCCATTTTTAAAAACTCTTAACTAATTCCCGGAAAATCCGGTTACTCGAACATTGGCCGCTTGGTGGCGTTTTCAAAATTTTTGTGACTCGAAAGAGTAGAGGAGCGAGACTATCGTCGGGGTTGAAATATGGTGGTTTGTGAGGAGATTGTGCTTAATGAATAAACAATAGGACTCCGGTAACTTCGGTTCATTTACTTCTGTTTTAAGTTAATTTAATTTAAATTCCATCGGGAAAACCCGAAGTGCGGGTTTTTCGGTGCAATGGGATTGTACCATTGGACTGCATCGTAAATCCGCCAAAGTGAGGGTTTTTCGGTCGAATGGGATTCGGCGCAATGCTACTGAAGCGTTTAAATAAAGCTAAGTTGAAGTTCAACGGAAATTTTGTTTTCCCACTAGAAGCGGCACGCGTTTTTCTGAAAACAGTGTATCTTATTTCGCGCTTATTTAAATTTCACGCGCTTTTTGAGCTCAGGAAACCACATAAAAGTTCCGTGCAATTCGTGTGCTTGATTTATCCAAGGATACATCAGATTATGCTGTATTTTATAAGGTCAGGCCACGTTCCTTTAAATGGAGGGGAGGTTTGCGGTCATTGTGTCTTCAGGTTTATAAAATTATACCTTTAGGGGATCAGGAGTTTAGTTTAGATACATTATTTGACTCCTATGGTTTTTAAAAATCGTACTTTAGTGGGATGCACTATTTCGTTTTAGTAATTTTAATTGAGATGTGCCGTTTTTAGAAATTACACTTTAGGGGGTACACTATTGTGTTCCAGAATTGTTTCTTAGTTGTTCCATATTTTTACCTCTCCGGCCGTGTCTGTGTGTCTGTTTGTCACGCCCCACGTGACCGCGTTCCCAGTTTGCGTATCGGAGCAAACGTGTTCCCAATTTCCGGACTGCATTGACAGTTCACGGAAATTTGGGTTTGTCTCCTCTGGCTATTCTACTTGAGTTCCAACACCACCAGCTTTGGTTTTCGTCCACTCCACATGGACACTAGTCTGTACTTGCTAGCTTCCTAGCACAACCATCTTCTGATCTTCGTCAATTTCACCTTGCACCAGCTTCTATGCACCACCATCTTCTGTTCTTCGTCAATTCCACATTGACATCAGCTTCTATGCACCACCATCTTCTGTTCTTCGTCAATTCCACATTGACACCAGCTTCTATGCACCACCATCTTCAGGTCTTTGTCCATTCCACATGGACGCCAGTCAGTCCATTCTGGCTTCTTTGCCTTCGTCATCGTTTGGTTTCAAGATATACGCGGCGATCGGCTAGGGTTACGAGAAACGTCTAGCCTCCCAATGGCAGGGCTTCCACCATCGGTTCACGCGAATGCGTTTTTATCTATTATTGGTTTCAAGATATACGCGGCGATCGGCTAGGGTTACGAGAAACGTCTAGCCTCCCAATGGCAAGGCTTCCACCATCGGTTCACGCGAATGCGTTTTTATCTATTATTGTAATGGAAACGAATCGTATATATACCCCAAAATTTGAAGAAAGCGGGCAAGAGGGGTACCCTTCACTTTAAACGTCAATATTAGCAAAGTTTCGAAAGATAATAGGAACAACTTTATTTAAAACGATTTAACTATTTTTAAAGTTATTTACTGGCGATTAAAATAATTAATATCATTAATATTTAATTAATTATTTAAGATAAACTTATTTCTATGTAATGACACAAGTGAGAGTTTATATAGAACGAGTAATGAAGATTGCATCCGAATCGAAACACTACACGCACATCAAAGTTAATATAAAGCGAGTAGGATGATAAGATCTCTTACAAAACGATAACATTTCCTTTTTGCAGAATATTAAATGGAAATATTTGAAATATTTTTCGGCATTACGATTCTTTAAGTAGAAAGTAAATTCGTCTCAGCTCGGAGAGGTTCATTTTGGTTTCCAAACTTGTTTAACAATACCTTAGGGAGGTCAACTATATGGGGACACGCGTAAGCTGTGTAAAATTAGTATAAGGGCCCAGCCCTTGGGCCATCTTGTTAATATTTGTGTAGATATAGATTAGTCGTTGACTGCCGTCTGCCAAACTACTGAACAAATACCTACTCGAGTTCTCATTTCCCATAGCCTAGATCCTAATTAAGATAATTTTTTCTAAAGAGGCAGTCACTGACGCAGTTTAGTGATAGAAATCGACTCAAATTCTGCCAATCCTGTCGCTTCATATCATAAGTTTTTTTTTAAGCATAGAGTTGTAGATTTCTTTGGAGGTTTAAAATAAATGTAACCTAATTCCGTAAGCCAATCATCCTCTTTAAGCATCCATTATAGGTTGTTTGGTGGAACGTCTTCTGCCACTTACGTCAGTACTTCGAAGATATTTGGTGCCAAATATTGACGAGATATTTTAATTTCCTACGCGGTGGCTTGGCACTCTTGGGTGAAATTTTTAGTTGAGGGCCTCTTTTATCGTGGGTTTTCCAACCTGTGTTTTATACTTGGATCACGCTATACTTTTCCACTTCTTTCGCTAAGAAAAAAACAGGGCAAAGGAGTAACAGGTTTTTTCCTATTCTTAAAACATCATGATATTGAATAGATGTTTTGGGGGAGAAATTTATAATAGTTTTTCTTTATTCAGTTCTCGAGTTTCATGCTCTAAAGGGAAGCCTTTCCCGGCTGTAGCGTGTCTTATAATCAAATAACAGCTTGGGGGTGAAACGGAGAATAGGATTCGTGCAGACAGACTAGTCTATAGAAGGTTACATGGTTACTTAAAGAGGATAATTGGCTTATAATAATTTCACTAAGCTAATGTGAACCTAACTCGAATGTCGTATTGTTGTTTATATTGAACGATTCCTCGTTCAGATTTCCGACCGCAAATAAAAAATCTGAATTCACTGGACGGGATTTCAACATTTTGAAAATTTTATCGGAAATTCTCTCTTTCAAGTACCGTTTCAAAATTATTTTTGCAATACATTTCCAAAGTTGTCTTCAAAAGAATCTTTTCCATTTATCACCGCGGTGTTTTTCCTACTTTTACCTCAAACGAATCTTATACCGGAGCCTCTGAGATGATCTAGGCCCATGCCTATCGCCAAGCGAGAATATTTTTAAACTAATTTAATTCGCCGTGCTTTCTCGCTTGGGGGAGCTTTTAGTATCGTAAACTAAAAATAAGTTCAGCCTCGTGACCCCGTCGACTTCTACAATATTAGGGCTAGGCATAGATGTAGAGCGGTGAAGCCCAGGTTGCGGATAGTAAGAAAATGTTTTAAAAAATTTCCGAAGACCTTCATTAAGCAATCATGCCAAAGAAGTAAAGGATAAAAAGCTAAGGTTAAAAAAATGAAAGGTTACGAAGGAGTAAAAAACAATCCTCTTATGGTAACCTAAAGGGTGTCCCCCCATATCACCCAATCTCATTTGTCCCAATCAGAAGAATTTAACCCAAATCATATATTCCTGATTCACCCAAATGTATTTCTCCCAATTCCCGTGTGCCACAAAAGGCGATAACACAGGAATTTGGCACGAATAACATACCCGTTTTATTAATTCGTATTTTCCATTAAAAAAGCAATATTTTAAAATTATTATATAAGAGACTGTTGATCAGTGTAATCTATTAAATATGGAAGTCGAATGGCTGAAAACTTCGAAAGGAAAATATGCCCCCGTAATTCTGAGTTAGGGTTAAGTAGGTTAGGTTTGGTTAATTTAGGTTAGTAATATTTTATAAATCATTTAACTATGGTACGCCTTTTCCAAAATATCGATGTTTAGGTTCATTGATTTCCCAAATAATATGCCTTTTCCAAAACATTACTGTTATGTTAGGTTAGGTTAGGTTAGGTTTGGTTTGGTTAGGTTAGGTTAGGTTAGGTTAGGTTAGGTTAGGTTTGGTTAGGTTAGGTTAGGTTAGGTTAGGTTAGGTTTGGTTAGGTTTGGTTTGGTTTGGTTTGGTTAGGTTAGGTTAGTAATATTTTATAAATCATTTAACTATGGTACGCCTTTTCCAAAATATTGATGTTTAGCTTCATTTACTTCTCGAATAATATGCCTTTTCCAAAACATTACTGTTATGTTAGGTTAGGTTAGGTTTGGTTAGGTTACGTTAGGTTTGGTTAGGTTAGGTTAGGTTTGGTTTGGTTAGGATAGGTTAGGTTAGGTTAGGTTTGGTTAGGTTACGTTAGGTTAGGTTAGGTTTGGTTTGGTTTGGTTTGGTTAGGTTAGGTTAGGTTAGATTAGGTTAGGTTAGTAATATTTTATAAATCATTTAACTATGGTACGCCTTTTCCAAAATATTGATGTTTAGCTTCATTTACTTCTCAAATAATATGCCTTTTCCTAAACATTACTGTTATGTTAGGTTAGGTTAGGTTAGTAATATTTTATAAATCATTTAACTATGGTACGCCTTTTCCAAAATATTGATGTTTAGCTTCATTTACTTCTCGAATAATATGCCTTTTCCAAAACATTACTGTTATGTTAGGTTAGGTTAGGTTTGGTTAGGTTAGGTTAGGTTAGGTTAGGTTAGGTTAGTAATATTTTATAAATAATTTAACTATGGTACGCCTTTTCCAAAATATTGATGTTTAGCTTCATTTACTTCTCAAATAATATGCCTTTTCCAAAACATTACTGTTATATTAGGTTAGGTTAGGTTTGGTTTGGTTAGGAGGATGTCTCTTCCTCTTTGGAGCGGTTATACACTTCAAGTAAGTGTATCCCTTATGTTATGAAAAAATAAATAAATAAAACCATCAAATTCTACTCTATTTGAGTCTTTTTGGGTATGCAATATTGGGTTAATTGGGATAGGCGAACTGGGAATTGGGTTGAATGGGAATTGGGTAAATGGGAATTGGGTGTTTTAAATTGAGTGAAATGGGGGGTAACCTAATAAAACTGTGAATAAGCAAATTCAAGAAGTTTTGTTTTACTAAAAAAACAAGAATGTTAAAATCTCATAATTAATTTTGTTGTTCACACAATCTAACAAAAAGATTCGATAAAAAGTAAAACAATTACGTCAATTTAAGGGTGAAACCTTTCTCTTTCATAAATTTTTATATTATATAGAATATCAACGATAATTTGTGGAAGACCCCGGTCGCAACTGTAATAAAAGCGCCATCTAGTGCACATATTGGGTGAAAATATTTCCTCTATGAAACTGGATATTTCCCAACTTAAAAATCGACACGCACGGGCCTAGATCATCTCGGAGGTTCCGCTTATACTTCAATTCGTACTGAAGATAGGCTTATCTTCGTAGTTATACAAAATTCGCCTAATATAACTTAATCATCGCCGCTGTTTGAAATAATCCTTTAATTTTATTCAACGGAATAAAATTGACTTTAAAGTTATTTTTCAGTCGACAATTTTAAGGCTCATCATAGCTTTCCCACTTTGAGAAACCCCTCGGCCAAATTCCCATCACAACATCAGCTGAGCCCAATTAATCCACTATGGAGTTCGTGTGTCTTTTTAAGCAATTCAAAATGTGTATGTTAAGTTGAGACGTGGTAATAGAAATCGACCATCAGCGACTCAAAAAGATGAAAGAACCAATGGTTATGCTATCTAGGTTTCCATCTATTTTACTGCGAGGTACGATACCGTCCTGGTAAAATAAGTTTGCTAGCATATGCTCTAAGATGGGCCCCAATCAAAATCAAATTGGCCACGGCAATAGAGGCCGGTCGGTGCTGGATCCTTATGAAATGGATAAGTATGGTCTGCAATTAAGATTCATCGCACCATGGGACCAGGATTCTCTATTAGTGAAAGCTTGGAAAGTTGAAATACTTGCCTCGAAACTATAGGTTAGACTCACGTTTATAATATTATAAGGGTTAGTAGAAATCGCCTTAATAGCGCAAAAACGTTGAAATTATCCGACCGACACGTACTAGGCCTAGCTCGATAATAACTACCCTATACTTGCTTTCCAAATTTCATCCGAATCGGTTCAGCCGTTAAAGCGGGTTTGAATAGCAAAGTTCCAAACACAAACTCACAAGCTTTATTCATACTCGAGTTTTGATGTTGTACAAACATGAAGGGGTGATAAATATTGTACAATGCCCCTTTTCTGTTATTTCAATTTATCTTCGCTACTGCTTAAGAGTAACGTCCCGCCAAAAATGGTTTTAGCTTCCAACACTCTTAAAATCAAAGGTGTGATTTAGCACCTTTTGTCTTAATTTTGACGGGTCCAAAAAAAGCACCATTAAAGTGGTTAAATAACGCCTCTGAAGGTTTTAAATGGCCCATTTTCAACACTTTGCGTCTTAAAAATATTTTCTCCCGACACATTTATTACACCTTTTAAAAACCATATTTTTAAAAGGTGTTCTCAAAGTGTCTGTATATTCTTCTAATATTCTTCAAAAGGCGTCAATTTTGGCTTGAAGTGTGAAATAGTGCAGAAAAGGAATATTACACTCTTAAAACAAAAGATGTGATTTAGCACCTTTCGTCTTAATTTAAAGATGTTAAACAACACCTCTGAAAGTGTTAAATAGACCATTTTTAACACTGCATCTTAAAAAATATTTCCCACTGACATATTTATTACATCTCATTGAGCTATTTCTTACACCATTTTTAAAACAATATTTTTAAAAGGTGTTCTTTAAGTGTTTGTATGTTCTTCCAATATTCTTCAAATGGCGTGAATTTGAACTATTGAAGTGGGAAATACTGCAGAAAAGGCGTGAAATATTGTAGGAAGGCTGATTTCAATACAGTCTGCCACCTTTACCACATCGTGCTACACTCAATAAAGGTGCCATATACAGGGTGGAAGAGATCAGAGCAACACCTACCTTTGTGGAAAACCCCCAAAACCCCTGACGGACTACTTCACTGCAGTACATTTTCGAGCTCGTATACAGGGTGTGACATGTGTCATTGTATGCAAATGAGAACGTGCAAAAAGTATCATAGTGAATATCGTTTAATGATACGCACTTTGAAACGTTAAAGACCTACGATTAAGCTTAGGAACTAAGGCATCACACTACAAATTAAAGGGCTGTTTGGAAAACCCATCAGCGTAAATGTTCGATGTGCCTACCGTCGTGGTGTAGGCACTCTTCAAGACGATTTCCATGCCTTGTATTACGTTTTCTAGCATTTGAGGAGTGATTCGTTCAATTGCGCTTTGAATTCTGGCCTTCAAGTCGTCTACATTTAAAGGTTCTGTTGCAAACACCTTCCCCATAAGAAGAAGTCAAGTGGGGTTAGGTCAGGGGATCTTGCTGGCCACGGAATTGGTCCACCTCTACCGATCCAACGGTTTGGAAAGTGCTCAGTTAGCCATTGGCGAACATTGACCGCCCAATGTGGTGGCGCACCATCCTGCTGGAACCACATTTCCCGCATCACTGCTAATGGTAATGCGTCTATCGCATCACTAAACTCGTGGCGCAGGAAGTGAAAATACCTGTCACCAGTAATGTTGTCCTCGAAGAAGAAAGGTCCGATGATTCTGTTCCCCAGAATGCCACACCAAACATTTATCTTCCATCGAATTTGATGGTAATGTTGCCGTAACCAGTATGGATTTCGTTGGCCCAGTAATGTAAGTTATGTCGGTTTACCGTACCATCCCTGTGAAATGTCGCCTCATCAGAAAAAAGATCCTTTCTTAAGAACAATGGATCGGCTTCAATTAGCTCGCGTATGGTAAGACAGAAGTCTTGACGTCTTAGGTAGTCATCGTCCGTTAAGGCTTGATGGAGGTGGATATGATAGGGCCGGTAGTGATGCCGATGTAAAATGGCAAGAACGGTTGAATGGCTTAGACCCACCTCTTCTCCGACCGCTCTACTACTAGTTTGAGGATTGGCTTCAAAACGTGCTAGAATGTCGACTTCCCTATCATGATTACCAATTATACGGTCTCTTCTACGTTGACGGTCTTGCACGACGAAACTCCTGAAATCTCGTAGGTTGTCTCTAATGTTCGTGAAGGTTCTTCGAACCGGCCTTCGTCGGTTTGGGAAGCGTTCGGCATAAAGCAATGCCGGTTGTTGAACGTTACGGCGACATTCACGCAAAATAAACGTCATGTCCAATTTTACTCGGTTAGAGTAGGCTGCCATTCGTCTACGACACAGGACTTACAACGTTTATACGAACTAAGCTGCTAGTAACGACGCGGACGTTTGATTGAATAATGTGCCGAATTCTCAGTGCCGCGGAAAATTCTGACCTTCGTAACCTCGTATGGATTCCTTATCTAAGTAGGCCCAAGCCACGAGTTTAGTGATACGATAGACGCATTACCTTTAGCAGTGATGCGGGACCTGTGGTTCCAGCAGGATGGTGCGCCACCACATTGGGCGGTCAATGTTCGCCAATGGCTAACTGAGCACTTTCCAAACCGTTGGATCGGTAGAGGTGGACCAATTCCGTGGCCAGCAAGATCCCCTGACCTAACCCCACTTGATTTCTTCTTATGGGGATATGTTAAGGGGAAGGTGTTTGCAACAGAACCTTTAAATGTAGACGACTTGACGGCCAGAATTCGAAGCGCAATTGAACGAATCACTCCTCAAATGCTAGAAAACGTAATTCAAGGCATGGACAATCGTCTTGAAGAGTGCCTACACCACGACGATAGGCACATCGAACATTTACGCTGATGGGTTTACCAAACAGCCCTTTAATCTGTAGTGTGATGCCTTAGTTCCTAAGCTTAATCAAGAAGTTATATCAGTATCTCAGAGAGAAGGTATAAGATGCCTTTGTATTCGCGCGCCATAGTCCCAGTCCCCCTTTCAAAATACAAGGGGGGACGTAAAATGAGGCGCCGGGCTATTTCGCCTCTCCTCAGTCGGAAAATATGACTGTAATTTTCGTCACTCGCGTCGTCACGCTGACGCGAGTTTTCAAGAACCAATGAGATGATGGTTGTAATTTAGAGACGGGGATTGACTCCGGACCTACGTTTGGACTGGAGATAAAGCTGGAAATCTGGCGAATTTATACCTTCTCTCTGAGATACTAGATATAACTTCTTGGCTTAATCGTAGGTCTTTAACGTTTCAAAGTGCGTATCATTAAACGATATTCACTATGATACTTGTTGCACGTTCTCATTTGTATACAATGACACATGTCACACCCTGTATACGAGCTCGAAAATGTACTGCAGTGAAGTAGTCCGTCAGTGGTTTTGGGGGTTTTCGACAAAGGTAGGTGTTGCTCTGATCTCTTCCACACTGTATACTTTCACCGTATTAAAACGAATTAGTGTATTATAACACCTTTAAAGTAGTTTTAATGGGTCCACATTTTACACAGACCGAAACCATAATTTAGAGGTCACATTTGACCAAACTCCTGCAATTTAGGCGGTTTTCGAACAGTGGTATATACCCTCAAATGACTACACTTAAGTGTACATTGCTAAAATTTCTCTGATAATAACAGAGTAGCAAGGTGATACATTGTCTAACGATTTCAAGGCTTATCTAAATATAAGGGAAAGGTGAAATAAGCCATAATCCATAACATATCCCTTGTTATTATTGTAACATGATGTTTAAAAAGATAAATTGATATTTAAATTATGGTAAATAAACATGTTCCAGTAAATTGTTGAGATATTTATGGATTTTTAATGAAAGGTTTGTCTGTAGTTCAAATTTACATCCGCTGAATCACGAAATTTTAGTGCAGAAGAAATTTTCTTATTATATGGGTTTTCTAAACTATTAATTCAAACGATAACCGATACTTTGGACCATATACGCAGAAGGTGGGCGTCTTGAGCACTTATCGATATATTAACCTTGTTTGATTGGATTAAAAATGTTAAACCCGGGACGCAATGCGTCAAAACAATTAATGATTATAGAACTTTATGAGTAATGTCAAATAAGGTGGACTTCGAAACTCTTCATTATACATATCGGTATCGGCACCGATACTCGGGGTTTCCCGATAGTATCGGATTGGTTGGTATAGTACGATACTAAACCGATACTCGTTTAAAATGCGTTATATGGCGCTACATGACATTTTTGGGTCTTTCAGTAATGTATGGATGGTGATAATACATTTTTATGAATGTCAATGAACCGTTATATTAATTTGGAAGTACCTCTTGGTAGTATAATTCATGAAACTACTCTATAATTATTTTCTAGTTTTTTTTGAATACATGTGTATGGCACCGTACTACTAAAAGTATCGGTTGTAAGTATTGTGTTTTGGGATCATAGTGAGTAAATATCGATTGGAATCGGGTTAAGCCTGGTATCGGCTATCTCTAGTCAGGACTTTTAACTTACCGCCAAATCGTCTAATTACAATTTTCATTTAACAGGTCTGGATGTTAAACGCGTTTCTATTAGTTGCAATAATTTTGATAGTGAAACACCTAAGTTGGGCGAAAAGAAATAATTTATGGAACATAGTGGAAATAATATTACGTCAAGGTTCGAATGTCTTTAAAGATCAGTCTGAAAAAAATTACGTCTCAATTTGTGATGTTTTCGAAAGGTTTTACATTAAACAACATTCCATCGACGTCTCGTTCTCGCTACTACGATTTTATTTTTTGGAACGATGGAAGCATTTTACGCCTGCTGTTTGACTTCGGTGACAAGGTTAGCTCCAGTCAATCTACCAATTGACATATCGAACAGATGGCGCGGTTAATCAAATCAGAAGATTACGTTGTCAGTGCGAGGGAAGGACTCTCGACCCACCACAGTATTATGGTTCAGACCGACAAAACATTTTCCCTCATAATTTCGAAAACCTTATTATAAAAATATTTATTTCCAGAATACCGATAACGAGTACTTGAAAATATTCTCCAATTCCATTAAGAAACCGGGTTTCAGGCTTCCGAGAACGGCAAAAGAAGCCTTGCATCGAGTTTTACTTGAAAATTACGCTTACGTTTCAAGTAGAAAAACTTGGACATTTTTCATTACGTACTTGAAATTTTCAATCGACGCGTTTCATTTTTCCGAAGAGATTTTTTACGTTGATTATAATTCCATAGCCTTTCGCAAATCACTTCCTTGCAAAGAAGACATCAATAAATGGTAAATCGTTACTTACTCATAAAATGAAGTGACATTTCAAAGTTTATTGTCAAAACCAAGTGTAATATTTTCACACTGCAAATATTCCACGTGACACTTTAAAGGGGTAAAAAATCATATGATTTTTTATCGTTTCTTTTTATTATAATACCAGTGTGCTTAATCCAGGAATAACCTCTGAGTGAATTTAAATTTAGTTTGAGATATCATGGTTAATTTCGAATTAGCACCTCCCCTTCTTCTTCACAAAATTTCTGTGGGATGCTACATGTCGAATGAAATTAAGCTCGAGATTTGATAAAAATTGATTTGACAACTGCGGTGCGAGATATAGAGCGTGCCACGAAAAAACTTGCTAACAAGAAGGCCGGGCATTATGGAGGTGCTGCAATTTAAAATTATCCGCGAAACCTCAAACTGATTTTAATTTTAAATTCATTTCAAATGCAGATTGGTCTTATAATTAACAGAAGTGTCGATAAAAAATCACAAGATTTTCCTATTCACCCTCCCTTCAAACCCTTTTCAGGTTGAACATTGTAATGAGTTCAGGACTAAATCTGAAATGGGAGTCGTACGAAACACGTGATTATATCACAAAGTACAATGAAACGTCCATCCAAGGAACTAATTGTATCCAAATAGACGATCTCAAATTGATATTTTACGTCTTGGTGTCGGGATGGCTCTTCTCATGCTCCCTTCTTGTTCTAATAATTGTAAAACAGCGACTTGCCATAAGATAAAGGAGATCCGCAAAATTATAAAATTTACTAACTCTAAACTTTAAACCGACCATCATAAAAAATTTCAACTGTGACCACAGCATTTGTTAGGCTGACCAACAATACAAAATAATCACAATTTTGTTTTTGATACTAAAATTTACAATGTTAAAAGAGCATTTCTACCATTCAATCGAAAACTCAAAAATTCCAACTCTGGAATTAAGAGAAGAAGAAAAAAACTTACAACCTAAACACTTGACTTTCTATTTCCAAAAGAACACAGAACAAGCTTATGAAAGGTGATTCATAATTTTGTCTCGACAGCTGCAAAACGCACGAATCTGCTTTTATTAATCAATATTATGAAATAAATATTGGAAATTGACACGAAATCATTTTACCTTCATCATTGCTAAAATGGAAACAATCACTATTAAAATTATTTAGATATAGTAAAATATGCTTAATAGCTTCTATAAAGTTGATTAATGTACAGTCGATGAATGTTGTTGAATAATACGAAAAACTAGTCCTACTTCGTATTTAATTAATCCGCTGTTAAGACTTTTAGTTCCCTTCCACAATAGCATATTTTTGACACTAGCAAATGTGGAAATAAAGTTTTGTTATAATAGGATTTGAAACAGTTATAAAAATTTTCACTTTTGAAGACATGGTTATAAAACACGAATTATTTAAAAAAAAATTCTTATCTTAGGTTTTTTCACCAAAATTTCATATGACGAAAATATATTTCAACATTATTTACACAAGTATTAGGCTCTCAATTTAGTTCTAGAAAAATATGACATCTTCAAGGATATGACAGGCCTAAGGGATACCAGCTTAATAGTAAGATTTAAAGATCTGCAATTTTGGTCAAATCAGAGTTGAATCCAGCTTTCAGGGTGTTGGCGTAAGAAAGACAGTATATTTTAAATTGAACGATTCTTGAACTGCTCTCTTTTTCTCTTTCGCAAACCGATCAGTAATTATAGGAATGTTCTCTCGATCACAGATAATTACGCTTTGTTTAATAACACTTTCAATTGAGTCTATTATTGAAGCATTAACTGACTGAGGTAATGGAACTGAGGGCTCCTCCTGATGATATTTTAAATGACAAGGCTTAACTTCAGATTGAAGGTCTTTAATTGCGTTTAGAAGATAATCTAATAATAAAATTAGATACTTTTCATGCAAAATGTTTTCTGCTAATTTTGAATACATTCTTCCTCTTTCTGTATTTATTAAATGAACTTCTTTAGCTACGTTTTCATTTAAAAATATACCTTTATTTTTCTGTAAACCTCCCAGCTCCATTCTCCGACGCCTCCATTTTTTTAGCCACATCGTAGTATACGATGAGGCTCTTAGTTTGATCTGCCCTGTTGTCATTCTCGTAGTAGTAGTGCCACAGTCCTGCCTTTGGCAGTATCGTTCGTCATTTTCGAACGTCGAGAGAAAATATATTTGATTTTAGTTAACGTTACAGTTCACAGGTGGAGTTTTAAACTTAATACAGGGAAGAAATTATTTTTTAACTTTTCTTCCTCCACGGAGAATCGAACCGCGGACCTTTCACATGCCAGCTCAGTACTATACAGCCTCGCCTAAGATCGCTTGTTAAGAAACGGCCTCGAATAAAGCGCTATACTCGGAGAGAGAGGCTTGTCACAGGCACGGTCCCCTTCTCTCTCTCTCTCTATCTCTTGAACTAGGAGTCATGATCTTATCCGAGGCCAGGAGATATAACTTCTCGGTTGGAGAGGTAAAAGCATATTAAATAAATTTTTACCGACCGGGCAGAAGTTTTTATCACTGTTTAGGGTATGTTTAGGGTAGGGCATCGAGGGGCTATCCACTCGTACGATGTGGCTACTATTACGAGCCCTTGGGTCGTCTTGTTAAATCTGTATTTGTTTTCCCCAACTAAGACTCAGTAAGGCATGCGCAATACGAACTTCGATTATTTCATTTCCGCTTCGTGGTACCTCTAGAACCCGCCAGGGGGCGATGAAATTTCCTTACCTTGTAACGTGGGATATTTAATAAGTTAATTTAATTTTATATCCGGTTACTTTAATTTAAGTTCGATATGGCCGTCCCGGGTTTAACCTATCCTTTCACTATTTGGGGATGGTTTTAAGTTTATCAAAAATTAGGTGTCTAGGGGTATGATGTGTTTTTTGTTACGAGCAATAATTAGAACAGCTTTTTCACAGTAATCAATAGTATGCAAGTTTATTCAATAATCAATGTTTCCTAGTCAAGGGTTACTAACGGCCCTCATAAATACAATAAATAAAAAAATAAAGAACTACGATACTGCGTTGGTGCGCCGTGGCGTTGTGGGTGGGGGGCTGCGACCGGTGGTCCGTCTTTGGTTCTCGGCACGGGGTCTCTCCGGATCACGGATCCGATCCAGGGCAACGGGCTTTAGCGTCTTTGGCCGTGGGGATGGAGCGACGGGCTTAGAGTCCAGCAGGGGCGTCGCGTTTCTTCCTGTAGCTCGGGTTAGTGCGGCGACGGGCTTGAATTCCTTTTGACGCCAAAAATGATTCCGGGTAGTTCGGCGACGGGCTTAGTTGCGGGTACGCGGTTACGAGCGTAGCGTTCTTTGCCAGCGAGATGGGACGTACGTAAATTCCCGGTGTTTTAGTAAGCGCGGTGACGTATTATAAATTCTTTTGCACGTTCACACGATGTTCGAACGTCGAACGGATTTTCCAAGGCACGTTCACATGGTTTCCCGGATGAAAAGTTTAATTCCTTCCAGGCACGTTCACACGGTATTCCGAACGGAACGTTTAAGTATTTCGACAAGTTAAAGTCGCGAGTCAGAAAGTTAAAGTTCTTTCACTACACTACCGAAAGGGTAAAATTACCCGTGACAAATTTTTACTTCACGAGTTTCGAGAGTCAGTCAGGCTGACCCCCAGCGTAGGGTCCAGTAGGCAACTCTGCCTTCTTTTTGTGAGTGCCAGGCTTTTATAACTTTATGGCGACTTCAGGCGCACCAATCATTATCGCTAGAAATCTTTCGGGTCCTCCAATCATTGAGCGAGGCTCGTCAACAAGTGTTTTTTTATCATATACTAGTATTTTTACAGGTTACATTGGGGTCAGGGCTTGGTCAATAGAAAGCACTTTCAAAAGAGGGGTTGTTATTGTTATTCGGGGATTTTAGAATTTCTTAGGATTTCAAGAATAAGAGAATGGTAGGACAGGTGCGTGACCTGGCCAGCGGGTCGTCCCCGACCTTACCATTGAAAAGCGTGAAGTGCATGCGGCCTGGTACCGTGCTCGCATACCACACGCTGGGTTTTGAAAAGTATTTTCTTTTTGGATGTTTTAGGGTATTTTTATAAGTGTTCTTGATTTTGGCGGGAATAATAAAATTTGGCGTTACAACCTACTACCTTCATTAGGGGCATTTGCTAATGACCTAAATTGTCTTTGTCTCACACTTAAGGGGACCTTACATAATAGACTTATGATAATGCATAGAAATAAAGAGTAATTTAAAAAACCAAAGAAGAAACTGGATCAGAAATATTAGAAAATTCTGAACAAAACGCTGAATTAAAAATTTTAACAATTGAAAGATTGCAGTCGATATATTCTTGATGCTGAGTCTCTAACAGAGAAGAGGTCCTAGCAGCAGCACAGGTCGTTTCGCAAATAAATAGGCCAGACTGTTTTCGATTTCTTGAGGTAACGAGCCACAACGTGTCCTCCGTAGTTCCCAACGAAACACTCTTAAGGCCTTAGTACGTGATGTCCCCTGTCCCAGGAATACTTTCCTTAAGGCAATTTTAACAAAACTTTTCAAATCAAAACTCCATCCAACTTGAAATATCATATTCCTTTCAGATCGAACTATTCTACATAAAGACGGTTTTCCATGGAGTAGATTTTAAGGAGTAGAACGTTCAATTTCTTAAATGTGGTCTATATAGCAGATAGATATCTTTTTATATTACTCCATGGCGGCTGATTGCTAGCACGAGTCTTGACTAGTGATTATTTGATTAAATCGGATCGATATAGTATCATAACTTAATCTTATATGTGTGAGCAAGCTTTTTGTTTTTTCTTCATGCACAGTCACAATTCGTTAATATCCAAATTTGGCCAAACTGCAACTGAATATTTTGGATAGGAAAATCGCATCTTCGGTATTTGTTGCTTTGTAGCGAAAAACCGTGTTAAACGAAATGGTAAATGGTATTGCAGCGAAAAGAAAACTACTCCATTTAGCTTCTTTGAAAGAAATTATGAAGTGAACGTATAATTTGGTCGTCGACCTAGATAAAACCTGTTGAAGACATGGCCAACCAAGCAGTCAGCCGAACACCCAAAACTTTCCATCGATAGAGTCGAGCCATGTCTTTATCGATGTCTTTATCGATCGGACTACTAGGTGCATGTATAGGCGTAGATAGGTAGCAAGTGGTCGAGGCAGACCGACCGTTAGAATCGATCGCTTTAACAGGGAGATAAATTGAAAAGGGAGTTCCAGTATTTCAACCGGATTCTTTAGGTTTAACTTTGGGCTTTTATTATCTTATTCAAAATCCTAGAAGTAATGCGTAGAATTTAAAATATAATTTCAGTATAAAGCTTAATTCACACTCTAAAAAATAACTACGGAATTCCCCGGAAAAGAGTTCAACGGAAAAATTACACACTGCGCTCGACGCAATTGCCGTTCCGTTGGACAGTGTGTGGATCTTATTTTTCGTTTGAACTCTAGCGTAAAGTCTGATTATTCCATCAATGTACTGAGTTTAACTTACGATTTAACTAGGGACTGTCGTGCCAATGGCAAGAGCATTTAGCTCAGACTAAAGATTTGACCAGCTTGCTTTTATTTTCAGATTAATGAAACATTTTTCTCCTCCAAATTCCGGAAATAATTCTTATTAATGACATCAACAGATATCGCGCCAGCATCCAAAAAATCCAATTTTTCACATGCAGTTTAAATTGAGCTTAAACCTTATACTTTAAATTAGAATTAGCAAGGTTCCGGCAAATGTTAGCACCTGTTGAAAGGAAATCAAAATAGCTAAATTGAGGCATTCATGAAATGCTTCTTCGATATTATCATATTTTTCGTACTGCAATCAAACCTACTTGGTAAATGCAACACTTTTGTTTTCCCGGTGGGAGTACCAAATATTTTATCACTGGCTACGTTCCCCTTACTGTTAACAAACATTCTTCTACTTCAATTTGCCGTTGCTTCCATGCGGTTGCAATAAAGTAGTTTCAACTCCCTTATATTTAGCATCTCCCTGATGATAGGTATAGCGCGGTGATGATAAAGAGCATCTAAAAACTCATTGGTTTCCCCAGAGAATGGCGGAATTCCATCCCTTGGCTCCAATCCCTGGCCCTATATAACGCAAACGTCAGGCAGGTAAGCAAAGGCGAGATGACCGCTATTTCTAAACAGTATCAGGATTTCATTTTATGATTTTGCAAATTTTGTTGGTATTTCCTTGAGAGATTTCTTTTTTGCGCTTGTTTTAACTGGATTTAGTAATTTTGCCAGAGGTTTAATGATTTGATCAAATCTTCAAAGATTTTGCTATTTTCAATGTTAGTTCGGATTGAGATTTCCCCTGTGATTTTTTGAATAAAATATCTTCTGGTTACTTTCCGTGATTTTCAATGTTTGTCGAATATTTCGCAATTTCTTCACATTTCTTGATTTTGTAAAAAATACTTCGTAATTTACATCTTGATTTCGATACTTTTTCTTTGAAGTCGAATTCCACGAGGAATTGATTACCAAGGTTCGGAAAACTACATAACAACGTAAAACAAGTTTCTTATTCTTAAAGGGAATGAGAAGCTTCGTTTGAAAAACCTCTGATTTATATAACAAAATATAGAATTAATATATGTCTAATATTGTAGCAGTCAACGGGGTCACGAGGCTAAACTTATTTTTATTTTATGGTACTAAAAGCGGCACCAAACGAGAAAACACGGCGAACTAAATTAGTTTAAAAATGTTCTCGCTTCAAGATATACTCGGGCCTAGATCATTTCGGAGGCTCCACACTGTGCTATAAAGGTTTAGCTATTTTCAAGTGGTATTTTTCATTATTTGTTTAAAAACGATCAAAATAATTTACTTTGAATTTTCGGAAATTACCAAGAAAGGTAATTTACTCGGTAAATTACCGTAATTTTCAAACTCTAATTGTTCCCTATCACGATGTTTAGCGGGTCTTTGCCTGAAAACGGGTTATGGGTTACTCTTTTCAGTAACCACCATTAAAGGTGAACATATTATTATTATAATTAGTTTTGCTGGCAACTGAAATTTTGACCAAGTTGCGTTGGGCCGTAGTACATTTACTCGAAATACTCGTAGAGTGCGTTTCACACATTTTGTTGTTTTATTACTTATGACATCACAAGTATTTTTAAAATATTGAAAGAGAGTTGCCAGGGAATTTTTCTCTTGGGAATAGGCACATGGATAAACAAGAACCTAATATAATATTTTAAAGAAACTTCGCAATAAATAAACTTTACTCAAATACCGGAATTTCAGCATTCCTCGGGCCGGCTTAACTTCCCAAACCTTCTAAAAACAATGGCCACAACAGTTCCTGCATGCTTAACATTTTAAGCAAAAGACTGTTAAATGCTTCAATAGAGGACTGCAAAGGCATTGGGAGAACTCCAACTTCATGGAAATCCAAGGAACTCCCTCACTTTTGGTCGGAGTTCGAGTTGGGTAAAATAACCTGTGATTAATCTTTGAGAAAGCCTTTACCATGATTGATTGGTGGTTTTACAATACCATACATAATTTTAAAGCTATAATTTAT
This sequence comes from Phalangium opilio, assembly GCA_019434445.1. Classification (NCBI taxonomy): domain Eukaryota; kingdom Metazoa; phylum Arthropoda; class Arachnida; order Opiliones; family Phalangiidae; genus Phalangium; species Phalangium opilio. The sequence continues at coordinate 740,849 of JAEQBA010001153.1, forward strand.
AGATAACACAGAAAGGAAATGAGCTATATTATATTCTGTACTTTTCTGATAAGCATCTTCCAAAACTTTGGGGGATTCACGTTCCCGTCTCCAGATCTCCGCAAAAGACAGGCTTACGTAACTAAATGGTTAGCCTACATCTGCAGTGTTCTCGAAGTCTAATTTTGAAGTTGCAACAAAACTTCTTGTCCAATTATAAAATACGACACGTCATTCCATTTCGGGCCACCATTTGTCAAAGATTACCGTGAATTTTAAAAACCTTTTATAGTGTGTTAGGAGCTATTAAGTCTTTGCTAAACTAGTTCCTTTCCAGGTTGGTTAATGTAGTTTGGGTTTGGAATGTTTGTTAATTATCTAGTCAGGCAGGAATTTTAGTTATAGTAAAAAGTTCTAGGAATGTATGTAGCAAATAAAATGAGATGTCCGTACATACATAGATTGAAGAGTGTCCTAATTTAAGGGATATAAAATCCACATGGCGGGCGTTCAATCCTTTAGAATAGAGTGGCCCTTAATATGGTAGAGGCCAAGGGTTGAATGAGGGAAGTTTACCTCGGGGCTTATTACTTTTTCGAGGCCCATAATGAGGAGGCAACGCTTAGAAAAGCGATTACTTCAGCAGACTCTTCTTTAAAGATAAGCGACGATAAGCATCCGAATACATAAGACAATAACGCCAAAACTCCCCCAAGTCACACTTGACTATAAAATCAAACGCAGTCTCTAATAACAAAGGCAAATGGAAAGTGGAGAAGTAAGAAGAGCCTATAGAGACAACGAAAGGCTTTCTTCTGCCCCCATCTATGGTAAATCTCGCGTATGAATACTAGAATTTGAAGCCTATGAAAAAATGCTAGAAGTAAAGGACACAACTGTTATAACACATTCCCCGAATGCCTCATAATTTAAATAACCGAAATGGTGATTTTCTTCGCAGCGAAATTAACAAATATAATACAATATTAAAGGAGATGGCTGATTGGTATATTTTGCAAAGAATCTAAAAAGAACCTAACTTACGTGGACTTCAGAAAATAGGCTTAAGGGGCCAGATAAAAAAGGAAAAATGTGGTAATAATTGTTGTTGAAACATAAAGGATATTGATTTTCGTTTGGGATTGGCGGTAGGTCGGTCCTTAAGCAAATGGTCCGAGAGTAGTTAAGCCTTGCTTTATTCTTTAACGCTGCATAACGATTTTTTTCTTTCGCACCATCGGCTACCGTTATGAATAAAAATTAATGGACGATTTTATTTTATCATTCACGTTCTAGTGGTGCACCTTACCACCCTTCTTCCTATACTCAGGCAGGTGAATGTCGGCATTTGGGTTCCATTAAAACCTGTCGATTTTCGCGCTATCTAGCGTTAGAGTGAAGCAAATACGATTTAAAGCATCATCTAAAATTTTGATTTCCATGTGGCATACTGCGCGTTTTATGGTACTGTACTTTCTTAGCCTATTTAAAGACTTTGAAATATCGCAAGCCCTCAAATTTAAAAACGTGGGTATTATTTAGGCCTACCACCCTACCCATAAATCCTAATACCTTAAGGGTTTTTCGTGTACAATATTTAAAGGCCGCATTGTAATAAGAATTTGAAACAGCTAGCGAGCTATGCTTCCAGGCATATCCAATGATCCAAAGCTAACCCTAAAAGAAATATTGTTCCCTTGTCGAGCGTCATTTTTAACCCTTGGCTAAAGTTTTTCCATCGCTTGAAACCGCTAATGAGGTGCCTCTAGCAAGAATATTAAAAAAAAATCCAGCCCAAGAGAACATTGAAGAGGAGCGCTAGAGACTACGTTCGGTTCCTGATTAATGGCCTATTCATTACAACTTTCATTGTTTGATGTTTTGCAGTCTGCTTGAAGATTAAAATTATTATATATCCGAATCTTAGCACTAAAAAACTGGATGTTTTTTAAGAAAAGTCAGGAAATAAGTAATGAATATAAAACGTTCCATTATTGACATTACTTTGTCAAAAAGCACCGCTAGAGGCAGTAAGAGTTGGCTAGTCTCCTAGCGTGTAGTGAAGTGTGTCGTGGCCTCTTGGAACGAAGGAAGAGACCCCTCCGAACCTGCGCCTTCATTTCTCTACCACAACTAGAACCTTAACTTCCTGGGTTATTAATTAACGCTAAGTCTTCTACTCCTTTAGTAGATTCTCGTTGGTCCATCCAAAGGGTACTGGGGAAGCGAAGAGACATGAGCTCACTAGGGACTGCGTCCTTTTTTTTCTTCTTCGTGTTTCCGAAATCCCTTGACGTGCAGTTTCTCAAATTATGCGCTCTTCATCAAACTGGAACGAGGACTTCCCTGCCACGTTATCTCTAAGAGATTTTTTCTCGTAAAAATCCTTTTAATTGATTTCTCGGCTTTTATGAATAATTTATCAAAATGAAGATGAAGAATTTATACGTGTACTATCTTGGAACGGTTATTGACGTAAGCTATACCCCTTGGCAAAATGTGTGGGTGAAAAATGGGTCGTTCTTAAAGTGCGTTCAACCGATTAGGTATTTTCACAGTAGCTGAACTGTTCAACAACATACTTCGTTAGATACTAAATTACCGAGACTATCGTCGTCCGCTACGTTTCATGTTGAAATTTTTTTTGTCCCAATTATTTTTACACAAATTTTTCTACCTAAAACTGCAGACATCTAAAGTCGTATAAGATTGACAGCATCCCTTTAAAAGTATATACTGTTAAAAATGAGTCCAATCACAGTCCAAATTTGCACAAAGGAATCCAAATTTGGATGGCAAGAGGTGTAAGGGTCCATAATGCTAGCTTTAATCCGAAAATGGATGCCTTCGATTCTTGGTGCTAAGCTATCCAAAATTGCACAAAGTATAGACCATATTTGGATGTAAGCGATATAAGGGTCCAAAAATGCTAGCTAATTCATCCGAAAAATGGAAGTCTTCGTACCTTCCATACTATCTCA